>CM057821.1:23462486-23672486 GCA_030067965.1 Latrodectus elegans | reverse complement strand
ACATTGAAACGCTTTTATGCTTCCTTTTAAAATTCCACTCATCTATGAAAGATTTTAACTTCTGCCAAAAATTCTATTATGCATCCTTTTAAAACCTCACACATCTCTGGGAGATTCTAATTTCCGCTTAAAATGCTATTATACTTCCTTTTAAAACTTCACATACCTGTGGGAGATTCTAATTTCTGCTTAAAATAATATTATGCTTCCTTTTAAAACTTCACTCACTTATGGGAGATTCTAATTTCTACTAAAAATAAGAGTTTGAATGTATCGTGGACACTTGATGGAGTGTAAAAGATGATAGATGATAACAGACTTCAGAACTCTATTAATTGCAGTAAAATACCTTTCGTTTCTATGCTTCGTTGGTTTCAAACAGCCATATTGTGTGATCTGAATAATTATTTTGATAACGAAAGTGATATAGTAAAAATTATTTGCAAGCAGAGGGACTTATCGTACATAAATATGCTCTTAAAATAAGCTTTTATTTACTGGACTGGAAAAAAATAAATAGGAATCGTAGATAAGGCTTTGAATTATCCTTAAGATTAGTGAGAAGAGCTTGTAATTTTTACAGAAACTTGGCAACGGATTTGGAGAAAAAATAGCTTTGGAGACAGAAGTAGAAATGCTGACTCAGCTTGAGAAGATAATTCGAAACAAAAGTTTCTTCCATTAGCTAGGGTTCGATTAAAACTTATGAAAGTGCCACTAAAATATGCATTTCGAAAACCTGCAATAACATTGTGTGTTCTATCATATATTTACAGAAAACAATGTAAGCTCAAATGCATCTACATACGAGATTTCGTAATTACAATTATTAGAAAGAACATATTGATTCCATCCCATGGATTCAATGGAATTTATTTCAGACTTTAAGGAATATCCAATATAGGTCTTATATCCAAACTTGTAGTGTTATCTAATGTAGTTAGAACTCAGAAAATATTCTTCAAAGTTGTGATGGGAATATTAAGCTAGAAATATATTTTTCTGAATTGAAATTAGTCAAAAATTATTTTTAAACTAAAATGTTCACGTTAAGATGAAGAAATATAAGTATTTCCGAAACAGAACTAAAAGTTTAAATTAATGTTGACGAATATATCAAAAAGTTTCTTTGAAAAAGCAAGCACAAAAATTTCATTTAAGAAAGATATTTTATTTTTAATTCATTTGAAATAGAGATATAATAAGGAAAATAAAAGGAGTAGCAAATTTGTAGTTCATCAAAAAGGGGAGAAATTTACGCTACAACCTACTGATTAAAGCCAGTCACACCTTTAAGATTATGGGCTAATTGGAAACTATAAATAAAATCAACATTCTCAAGAAATTGTGTATATAAATGCTTATACGAAGGAATATTATAAATTATATATTTTTTTATAGTTTTATTGCATAGCAAGGACACTCAGTCAAAAATGATATATTTTTATTAAGATTGATCATTTGTAAATTATTTGATTTTGGTTACAATATTTTCAAGCAAATAGTACATAAATCATAAACTGGTCATTCAAAGACTGGAATTCTAATAATTATTACATTGTTATATAGCAGATGAGAAACCTCTAAATATGTTATAACATGGTTGCAACACCATTTAGTGAAATAATATCTGTGCTTAAGAGCTTCGGCACGAAGTGATTGTTTGTTCCGGTGTCTATTTAATTGACAATCCAATTCAAAATTCAAAATTAAAGTGACATATAAAATGCTTATATAATTGAATCAAATTAATTCAAAGTCATGAACTAATCCAAATTCAACCTTTAATCATACCTATTCGATACATTAAGTTATGTTAGGAATTCTTCGAACGAAACTCAATCAGAGAAGGAAATGTGGACAAAAATATTTATATATGCAATGATTAAAAAATGCATATTTCAATCCTTTATATCTAAATAAAACAATTGAAGGCCATTATAATTTTCATTTTTATTATTAACAAGTGGTTTTATTAATTTTAAAAATTATTTATTGATCATTCAAGATAATTTACTGGCTTTATCCATGTTTTTTATAATCTATTATTTTAAACACTTAATCAATGCAAATTCTTTTTGAACTTATTTTTATAATTTTGATCGACATTTATTTTTGTTGTATTGTTTGAAAAGATAAGGTTGTATGTTGCTTTGAGTACCAAATTGGTATAAAGTTCTTAAAGTACGTTGGAAGATTAATATTCGACTACAAGTGTCAGCTTTATTTTTTATTTTTATTATTTTATTATTTATGAATCCTGCATTCAGAACTTTCCAGTTTTCAAAATAGTTCTTTTGTTTTATTGTATATCAATTAAATTACAGGAATTTTAAAATTCCTATAATCTGTTGATTAATAGACTTAAGTATGAAGTATTTATTTGCCTTATATATTCGAAAAGAGTTGGCAGTATCGTCGCTAGCACATGCGGAAAAGAGATTTTCTCAAAATTTTATTTTTCTCAAAATCTCCAATCCCCCACGTTAACACGATACCTTAAGTAATAATGAAACTATTTGTATGAAACTTGGCTTAGCTTGCTGTTTTAAGTCTTATTATTTATGAAGTGAAGCTAAATTTTGAATATACATCAAGATTTTCTTTTACAGCTATTTTTAAGAGGAATCTGCCTAGAAAAATTTCGTAAAATGTCCATACTATCGTACATTTGTAACCATATATTCGTTATCGCTAAATATTTTTCTTAGATTTTGCTTCATTTCAAAGAGCATTGTCATATAAACCTTATGCTCAAATTAAATTAATATTGATGCATTAGAATTTTCTATAGAGTGTTAGCCCTTCTGTGGAAGTTTCACTAAAAGTTGCCTGAAAATATCCGATTTTGCAAAAAGTATGCCATATGTAATTAAAATTTTGGCTGTATAATCATATGTTTTGTTTTTACGACATAATTTATCTGAAAATTAGATAAATGAAAATTTAAATTAACATTTAAGAAAAAACAATGCCTCGAAGGAAGGCGGATACCTTAAATAAGGTTTAATAAATGATAACATTTAATGATATTAAACATTTAAATCAGTATACAGGGTAATTACGAAAGAATAATTCTGGAGTGTTTATTTTGGAACATGATTGAGTTATAGCAGTGAGTTATATATAAAAATAAACCGAAAATGTCTAAGACTGACGTCCATAACATCTATGCTCAATATGTGCTCCATTTAGAAATATGGCAAGTGTCAAAGCGATAGTTTAGTTCAATTCTCACACTAGCGCATCGATGGCGGCGAATGTTCAATGTGCCACTGTCGATGCTCTATTTAGCTCACTCAATGCGGTTCCGCAACCTAGCCAAAGTGGTAAATAACGGTGGTACTTAGACACAGAATTTAACATGTCCCAAACGATGAGATAACACGGTGAAATTTTATGCACAATCCACCCTTTGAAAATTCTCTGGTAGACGAAACATTTAATGCTGAAGAGTCTTCTATTGGAACACGAGGCTTGTGCAGTAATCGTGTCAATCAATCATACGCACATTGCACTATGCAGCGTGTAACTGTAGTTATTATCCTCTCTTTTGCGTTGTCATGGAAACATATACGTTTTCAAGTGAGGACGTAGTAATGCGTCAAAACCCGATGATTCATTCGTAAATAGCACTATATTATTTAAATTAAATAAAGTTAAGAATCTATGAGGTAGAATTTCATAAGCTGAGGCGAAGCCAAAATTGTTTTTAAATATTTTTGTGATATATATATATATATATATATATATTAAGATCCCACGTAACGCGGGGGATACGTTCCAACAAAGTACAGTGTAATGCAAAACAGAGATAAGCGAGGCTATCTTAACAAGTAAACTAAATTATTAAGGGAAGATAGATAGAAAATTGGTTATGTATTAAATTTCATAATGTTTTTTTAATAAAAATAAAACCAAACATTTATTTCTTACAAAAAAATATAAACGAATATACTTTTAAAAACAAATAAAATTCTAAGTCAGTCAGATCATTCAGTCTATTCTGAGTTTCCAGTTTTCTACCTTTTTATCAATAAGGCATCTAATGTCGTTTGTGTGTTCCTTTTGCATTCTGTTAGAAGTTGTTGATAAGTTGATAAATCCTCTATATTATCTCGTCTTGCTTTTGAACTCTTGTTAAAATATAGATAATTTTCAAATAATTGGTCCATAATTTCAGTTATAGTGGCCAAACTCCTTTTACAAATGTCATCGAAAGTTCTTTTTGCTCTTATCCGAAATCGCTACTATCAATATTTTTGTTTTCTTCTTGCTCAGGTTAATTCCTTGAGCTTATCATTAGAAAGACTAGTTGCTGTTTTTTGAACTATTTCTTCGACGTCTTCCACATTTACCTCATCTAAACCAGTTTGTTTCGCTAATTCCATCATTTATTCCGCGATTCCATATCGACAGAGTGTCAAATGTCTTCGGTCTTACTTAAATCTGTCCAAATGTTCTTCCATACTCCTTTCAAAGATCTTTCTGTTATCTCATTCCAAGAAATGTTTCTGTTTTCTACTGCATATTGCAGTTTTTCCATAATTCTCTTATTGATTGCTTCTTTTCTCCGTCTGCTTTTCAAACATCTGCTTAAATGTTCACCGCAAATAATAAGTCTTAAAATTGGATATAACGCCTTGATTCATTGGTTGGATTAAGGCAGTTGTATTAGGCGGCAAAAAACCACCTCGACAGGAATGCATGCTGTTGAGTCTGACAATTTTGTTGGGTGGCTTGGAGAATTATCAATAAATAATAGTGCTCTTTGCTCAAGTTTTTATAATTTTACAATAACATTTAACAGGTGGACAGAAATGTTCAGTCAACCAATCCTGGAAAATTTTCATAGTAATCCATGATTTTTTATTTGACTCCCAAATTACAGATAAAGTTGATTTAGATATGCTTTTCATCGCTCTTAAAATTTTGGAGTTGTAAACATAAGTGGTTTTAATTTGAAATCTCCGCTTGCATTACCGCCTAGTTAAAGTGATAAGCGATATTTTGCAGCATTAAATCGTGATGCTCGTTTCTCTTCACAAGATAGAAATATTCATTTTTTCATTCTTTTCCAAAACAGGCCTGTGTTTCATCAACATTAAAAACCAATTCTGGAGGATAGTTTCTTTTGTCAACACTTGTTTTTAATCTCACTGTGTGGGAATTCAGCCACCGCTTTTTTTCACCACTTGCTGCTTCTCCTCGGTAATCTTTATGTTGTGAAGATTATTCCGATGTGTTTAAATCTATTAAACCATCCTCGACAAGCAACGAAACTTTCACTTATGTCACTTGCCTCAGCCTAAATGTAATTAAAAATTCTTCTATCTTTTTCCATTATGATAGATTGGCTTAGTGGCACATTACGTTTTCATTGTCAATCCATTTAGACAGTCGTTTTCCCATTTTCTCTATAATATTATTTCTAGAACGGGTAATTTTAGTTGCAGAGCTCGACGTAGTTGTAGTTGCCGATGATAGTAATAGTTATAGTATTATATAAATATATACCTACAATAATGTCAACAAATGTTTCAACTGATAAAAAATGCGTTCGTACAGTACCGCACCAAAGATACACAACTACACTGTTTCGGATATGTTATTTGGAAACCAAACGCTGCGCACAATTTCTGGGAAACCCCGGGTTGAAATAAAAGAGCTCTAACCCGAAACAGCTTTAAGCGGAATTTTGCTGTATGTGTGTGTTATATATATATATATATATATATATATATATATATATATATATATATATATATATATTTAAAGATTTGTAACAAGTGTTTCATATTTCCCACTATTAAATAAATTCATATTTTTGGAATGCTAATGATTTAAACTGTTGAATAATATTCCTTAGACCCCCTCTCTCTCTATAATATATATATATATATATATATATATATATATATATATATATATATATATATATATATATATATATATATATATATATATATATATATATATATATATATATATAACAGTGCAAGATCGGGAAGAATATTAAATTGCCAATTGAAAGAATACGAAATAGCTTTAAATTGCAAAATTAAAATACAATCCTCTCTATAACTTCAAATAATATTAATAGAAGCTAAAAACAGGAATTTCTCGTAAAATCTTTTAAAATGCAATATTAGTTTATTCTATTTGGATAAAATGAATGCGACAAACTTTTAATGGTCTATTTATAGATTTTTGCTTTATTGCTCACATTATTTAATCAGAATACAGATATATTTTTTATCAGGAGTTCACATAGAAGAAGAATACAGTCTTCATTTTTTTAACCATATCTGTAAAGAAATACATTTGCAGATTAAGTTCTAGAAAGAAATTGCATTCATTACTTTATGTGCTTATTTATAACTATTTATAACTTGCGCTATTATTATTATTATTATTATTATTCATAGCAGCGTTTTATTCAAACCGATTACTCTTTTGTGATGTTCAGAAGACAAATTTTATTAATAGTAACAAAACTGCAAGAAATATTCATTTTTCGGTGATAAACGTGTTTAATTTGAAATAATAATTTGATTGTATATTATGGAAGAGTAAATGTTAATAAATTATATTTAAAATAAATAAAAATCCTAATATATATATATATATATATATATATTAAAGAATAAAATGGAAAAGTAATGTAGATTGAATATTTATAGAAAAATCTGGAAGTATACAGTTGAAAGCATTATAATTAATGAGATAAGTTAAACATGGTAAGTAAGTTAAGATTTCTAGACACATTCCTCATAATAAATTTTTATTTTTAATTATTTTTGAATGATGTTTTCGTACTTTTTGTATATTTTACATAAATTGCAAATGATGTTTAGCAAGATATCATAGATTTATTCAAGAAAATCCAATTTTATAATATATTATTTGTCAAAATGATGTTAGTGACAACTTAAATCCCACCAAGATTATGCACTCATGATAATTTGGGGAATTTTTACTTTCAATAAAGCTATAAATACCTAACAGATTAGGAACATAAAAAAAATGAAAATATTGATAAAATAGTGCACTTTTAAGATTTCGTAATGAAAGAAATGAATGCTAAAATGAAATTCAAATTAGCGAATTCTAAAAGCAACCCAGCAAACATAAAACTCTCAGAAAAATTGAATAACAACAATCGAATATAAATAAAGATTCACCATTACCACCCCATATTAAATGATAGCGTTTATGTTATAAATGAGATGAAAAAATATATTTTTCCTAATATTTTATTATTTTTAAAATCCATATGTAACAACTATAGGAAACTTAAAAAAATGAAACGTTTTACTAGAACTTTCTTCTCATGATTAACGCTCTTGGCGATAGATCAAATTGGAACTAGTAAGATATGCCATCCCCATTGGCGACCATTACGACTTATTTTCATCGCCAAGTTAAGCGCAGGTTTTTTAACAAGAGAAGTTCCAAAAATATGCATTTTAGAAAATTTAAAATCACATAATAGTGTACAAAATCTTAAAAAGTATTACTAAAAAATGAATAAGAACTTTTTTTTTGTTGGGTTTGTCTACTTTTCAAAACAACACGTAAAAGAGATAAGTAAATAATAATAATGGATTTACTTGATATGACGTCAAGCTCACAAGTCCAATATGCTTGGTGATATAATGGAAAAATATATAAGAAAACTATAATTATAAATTAACAAAAATATATAAGAAGATAATAAATAAACAAAAAGAAATTGGAAAAAATAACAGTTTAGGATGTTTGGACGCTGGCGATGATGAAACACAACAACTAACGTAGAATGAAAAGAACGAATTGAAAGTAAAACGAAACTTCAAATAACTTCAAATACTGTTGCTACTGAAAAGAGGAGGATAATCAAAACAAAGGACGCTAGATTTGGCCAGAAATCACTTGCGAGGGGGGATATCATCAGATCTCTCTACCTTGGGTTCACAGATTTTGGCGATGAGATGAACATAAATGAAATCTAATCACTGTGAGTATTTAATGCCAATACAGTATAGAAAATTCATGCTTTATAGCTATTAAAAAAATTAATTTCAAATGGTAATATATAGAACAGACTTTTAGGATAGTAATATAAAAAGAATTATAATTAAAAAATATGGATTAAATACCAAACATTGGTAACTAGTTTTAGTGTATTACATCTTATATTACACGTTCTGAAATTATTACCAAAGTCATAAAATTATTTCATTATTTTGGGATAAGTTTATCTTTGTGTTAATTAATCAATATTTTCGTGGAATTTAACTGCCTAAATCAAGTGTAACTTTTGACCGAAAGCAATTGGAGAGTTTCTAAAATTTTAGTGAAACATTTCTAAAATTGCAATGAATAGAATCATTGATTCTGCCGATATGAAAAAATCTTACCTTAAATTTTAATGTTTTCAGTGTCTATTTCTTAAGTTTTCTGAAGTTCTTATTTTTTCTCTTCAGGTTTTTTCTCACCAGGTTTTCCTGGTTCAGGTTTTTTCTCTCCAGGTTTTCCAGGATCAGGCTTTTGCTCTCCTGGTTTTTGTTCTTCGCCGGGCTTTTTATCCATATTTAAAGTATTTAATAAGAATTATTTATGAATATTAATAAATTTTGAAGATTGTCTCCTGTGAGCAACTAGAATTGATAGATTTTTTTGTTCTAAAGATATCTCAAATTGAGTACATCGCGAGCTTATTTGTTCTCGCGAGCAAGTTCTCATTTGATTTGCTTTATATTTTGATTTGCATTTTTTATGGCTTGCTGAATGTTATTTTAATTTTCGATTATCAAATGATTATACTGACACATGAGATGGCAACTTATTTGTTTTCCAGCTTCATTATAATGCTATCATCAGAAAATTTAATTCTATCTATCATTCTAAAGATAGTTATATTAATGATCATATGAATTTAATAAGTATAATAGTAAATTTGATTAATTTTTAAATGCAAAATTTTTTTAAATTATGGAACAATATTTTTTTATTTTAATTCATTGGTCTATGTTTAAATATTTCTTTTACATAGTGCTAAAGAAAGATTAAAGTCTGACCGGAATTATCCTTTTAAAATGTATACTATTCTATTATTAAACCACAGTGACCTTAGAATACAGTAGTTTGCCGTAAATAATTTTCTTTAGATAGTTCCTTAGAGAAAACATTCGAGAGAGAATAAAACAAGTGACTTTGAGAGCAAAGCATAAGATCTCTATCTATTTTCAAAGTTCCAATCGAAATGTCCAAAATCACTTAAAAATGTGTTGTGATAAGATACTAGCTAAGCATGACATAACTTTATATCCCGATTCTATCTACGAAATGGATATTTCATAAACTGATGTTTGTGTGAAATGTGTAATTCATATTCATCTCATTCAGAAAGTATCAACAGATTTCAAGTAATGATCATTTTTACCATATAGCATTACATATATTTTTTGTCGTTGATGTTAGATATAATTGTCTCTATAACATTTATCATTTTCTCTCAAGGTATTGCATGTGAAACTCTCGAGAACTTTTTATGTAATCATTCATTCATTTATACATGCATGCACACATACATACCAATAGATTATAGGCAGAGCCCAAGCTGTACCGAATTTAACGTTATTAGAAAAAATCATTCTTTGTTAAACTGATTCCTCTTTTCTTCTTAGCCTCTACAGTTCTGATGAATTTCGTATTACAAGTACCGTTTCAAGACTTTAATGAAAAAAATTCAATGTTAACATTCAAAATATTTTCACTTTCATCGTAATTGCCAGAGCTGAATATCTGTTTTTCATAATTTTGGAGCTCATACTTTAAAATATCTCATTAAAATTTCAATTACTGTAACCGATATAACTAGGGACTTGTACAATGAACTATAAATAGATGATTGTTTAGTTCAACATAATGGTGGGGATGAAAGGAACTCCCAGAATATATGTGCAAAGATGAATCCATATTAATGATTCATCTTTGCACATATATGTATAACTCTCTGACATATTTCATGCATGGAGACATTCAAGGGAATGGAGTACTTGTTCATGGATGTGTCCGAAACGATTTCTGTGTAAGAATCTGCAGAATCGTTGACCATTCAACTTTTTTTACTCAAAAGTTTCTACGAATGGATTGTTTTATGATTCCAATAGTGATAAGGGTATTGGGAAACATCATGAAAATCATGTA
This sequence comes from Latrodectus elegans, assembly GCA_030067965.1. Taxonomy (NCBI): domain Eukaryota; kingdom Metazoa; phylum Arthropoda; class Arachnida; order Araneae; family Theridiidae; genus Latrodectus; species Latrodectus elegans. The sequence continues at coordinate 23,662,292 of CM057821.1, read as the reverse complement.
GTTGAAGAAACAATAATACACACCTTAAATAATAATCTTTGACAAGCTCGAGAGGAGTTAGTGAGCATTAAGTATAAGTCATACAACTGTTTGCAGGATTTTATTAGACGGAATACGCCAGTATCTTTTGGAGAGCCAAATCATTGACTACGAATACATTTTTTTTAAAATTTAATTTAATTTTATTTTATTTATTTATTTATTTGTATATGAACTTTGTCTTCTCGTAACCAGAGCAAGTTCCAGCCAATCCCACTTCCTTGGTATTTTTTTACTCACTGATAAATACTTATTCTTGGTTATTTAAGTTTAATATCTTTGTTATACCCACCTTTGAATTCATGATAGCCTACACTGAATAACACATGATTATCACACAAAGAAAGGTTTCCCATGAACTTTTTGAGCAGACATGGTGCAGAATAATTCAGATGGATTTCACGTTCTACATTTCAGTTAATCGACAAAAGATAATTTGCAAGGAGTTATTTGACTCTGCATATCGCACATGAATGCAATTATGAACGAGTAACCCCTGACACATTCCAACAGAAACGTTAGAAAACACCCAGATAGAATGCTTTGATTAAAGTAGAATATTAAATTTAATAAAACTAGCTATTTTGGAATTCTTTATTTATGAGATCTTTATAAAATTAGTGGATCGTAATAGCCTAGTGGTTAGGGTATTGGCCTTTTATCCGGAAGGTCGGGGTTCAATTCCCAATGCCATGAAAAAGACCCACCGAGTTAGGCAATCTGCAAATTCGTAGATGATCGCATGAGACTTGTCTCGTGAGAATCGCATCAGACCAAATGATGTCATTGATGTCTTAGTTACGTCAGGAAAAGGGTGGAGTGCGAGACGATTCTTAATTTCAAGCAGGTTCCAAATATCTGACAACTTTCCGTGAGACAGCGCTCTCATTGGTTTAAAATTCCATGATGTCAGAAACGTTTTAGCTACGTCACACTAAGACATCGAGGAGATCGCATTTGTCTACTATAAGACGGTGTCTCAATTGGATAGACTACCGAATTTGCGGCCTGGCTTACATACGATATACGTGCTCGTTAAATCTGGGGAAAAGTCCTATGAATTGGTAGCTAAGCAATTACCATGGATGTAGTGGTCTGGAAAAATATTTCCTCCCCTTTCAGATCAATGTCAAAATTGAGGGAGTGGATTCTCTGGTGGTGCCAACTATCGAAGGTCCTTATAAAGAGCAATCGAGTCAAAAACTGTAGTATTTTTATGTTAAATTTAGCTTATTATTCCAATAACATACAAGTAAAAAAGTTTAGTAAGATAATTGTTTTCCTTTTATTTAGACTAAAAAATTTTTGTTTATAATTCTGCTAAGAGAATAGACAAAATACCTTCGGTAATAATGTTTTTGCTCAGGATCATAGCAAAACATATATTGCACTCTTTTCAAAAATTGGTATTGTATTAATTAGTAGAAATAATATGCTCAATTTCTTTTAAATTGGACTCAATGTGAATGCAAATGCTTTGACACCAAATTTAAAATTTATAAAACGTTTTTTTTTTTTTTTTAAAGATGCATTTTAAGCTATAAGAAGCATATATTTTATTTATTCGTAGAATCTCTTAAATAGTAAAAATTTTTTTACTACTATAAATAATGGTTTTGAAATAGTCATTTTAAAAATTGCTTGATACATTTATTAATTTTTAAAGCAGTAATTGAAATTGATAGTGATTATGTGTGTGTGAAACGAAATTGCTGCACAAATGATCATTATAAAAATATATCTTATTTTATTGGTTCCTTAAGCCCTCTTTAGAGTTTAGTGGTTAGTCTTAAACACGTCGCCCAGAGCGGGAAGTCCCAAATTAATCAAAGCCTTAAATTATAAATGAAAAAGGTGGCGAGAGTCGAGAGTTTCTTCTTCCAACAGCGTAGGAGAATTTTCCTACAAAATGTGAATATTATTCCCTATTTACGAGAAGTTTACAAAGAAAATATTAAACAGGGAATCTCAAAAGCCCTTACATCTTTAAGCTGCTGTGCTTTATACAGTTTAGCACTTGTTCATTTAAAATTGTATGTCAATTTTTATACATTTATTTCAATAAATACGTGCACTCTTTCGGAAAAGGCTTGTGAATTATTAAAAAAAACGTTACTTTGAAATCACTTTCCCAAAACGTATTATTCAAATATCAACACTTGGCACTTCCTGAATTTATAATTTATGATGGAAATTGTAAATTTATGGTATAAACCTCCACTACTTTGAAAGGAATAAAAAGGAACCTATAATATTAGATGCAATTCTTCAGACTTATATTCATCAGGAGTGTTAAAATTATAAATCCTTAAAGACATTACACTTAATAATTGGCCTAATCTTTAATATTTTATAACTTTTCTCATAAATACCTTAAAATTAATACTCTAATTTCGAAAATTCAGATTATGAGCAGTAATTAAGACTTTTCTATTCCCACAGGAATAGATATTTATCTAATTTAATACTGGCTACAAATTTATATATTGATTGTTTTATACATACTTTTTAATTTCATACTTATTTAAAAAAATCTGAGAGAATACTAAACATACTAACCAAAATTTTAAATCTTATCTGTGATATTTTTTGATTATAGGCTTTTAAGCGTTTTTAGGTTTAATGACGCAAGATATCTCACTACCGACAGCGCTAAAATGATAAATAATTCTATTTCAAAATAATCAGGGGTATTTTTGAAACACTATAGTCATTTTTCTTGTACATCAAACTTCAAGAGCAACTTGAAGTCATTTTAAAAAAAACTCATTTTAAACATCAATTCCTGAGTGAGTCAAATATTTAAATAAAGCATAATCTGATTGGGTACTTATCAATGATCTTGAAAAGTAATATGTAATTAATAAAAGTATTTTTAAAACGAAATGCTTCTTTTCATCACGATTCAAAATAGAATGAGTGAATAGAAATTTTTAAAATTTAATTTATTTTTCGAGGAGAAACTGATGTTATAAGTGTCCTCAAATTGAGATAGTTTGAATTGGGTTGAATATCAGAAAAAGTGATAATGATGGGAAAGTTTAGTTTGAGTTGTCACTATAATTGTTTTTTGCACACACCTGAAAACTAGCTGACACTGTCTTAAAAAATTTTTAAATGTACTCTGAACCAGGTATACATGTATAAATGTAAAATTAATGGGAATTTTGAACCATGGGAATTTATTCCGGAATTTTTGGAATGAACCAGAAATTTCGGGGAATATTGGGAATTTTGAGAGAATAAACTCAACCAAGCGTCTTTCGTTTAATAGATTATCTTATATACATAAAATGAAGTAAACTATGTAAATATATGTATGTGAATATCTATATATATATATATATATATATATATATATATATATATATATATATATATATATATATATATATATATATATATATATATTCCTGGGAATAAACCTGATTTCTTCCCTCCCTTACAACACTAAATACATGCATACTCTAAGTAAGAATCGAAGGATTAAACTAAAAATGGAGAAAAAAAAGAAACCATTAAACATTTTTAACTGAATCTTAAAGCAAGGAACGAGGTAGTTGGGAATAAGACATCTGACAGACATACTTGGGATCTCGACTCGTTGCCGAAAACTGAACATGTTTACTCTGAAGAAAAAGACTATTAATCTGCCCTTTTCAGTGCTGCATACAGATTGTATTTAGGGTTAAATTAGTTGTTATCACATCTTCCAATGCATATAAATAATTGTCACAAAAGTAGTTTTCTAGAAAACCCTGAAATCTATTTTGAATTATGATTTGGAATAAAAATCAACCTACAATAAGCCTTTTCGTTTCGGGTGTGACTTAACCATGAATAACTGAATTGAAAAAAGACCAGAATGTTGACAAATAAGGTGCTACTTTTGCTATAATTTTGGTATGTGCTGTTGAATTTACTGGTTAACTCTAGAAAATTTTACAAAAGGCAGATTAAATAAGTAACTAAACTAAAATTTATTTAAAAAACAAATTAAGAGCCACATAATAATCAAATATAGCTAGAGAGCGAAAGAAAAACTAAACACAGAACGAGAAACTTAGAAACAACTAATTTTGCCACAAATTATTTTCTTTTAACGTACAACTTTAACTACCTGAATGTGTGTCCAAAATCGATAATATTTTTAAGCACTGACCAAAAACATCTCGTGAAGAATCACTTGGGAAAAATATTTAATTTTATTATGATGAAGGATAGTCCGTCACTCTGGAACAAGATTAGTTATAGTAAACATTATTTTGGAAGGTAACATTTAATCTTCAGTTTCTTAGATCTGTCTGAGGAATCGTGTTTTCATCGTGATATCTCGCACATTCACGCACACACATCACACTGTGTAATAAATAGCTAAAGAGTTGAAAGCTGTTGAATATTTTTTTAAGTGTTCACCGAGTAAAGTCAACAGAGGAGGCATTTTCTGGATAGTACAGCATGTTTACGTGTTACAAGATTAGAAATCCTAAAAGCTTCAAAGCACCAACAGATTGGAATGCAGAGAACTGAACAACCACCTAACGTTGTATAATGATAGTTGGGATCGATTTCGTGATCGTCTACTTTGAAGTACGTGTGCTATTACTAATTTGAAAAACTTCATACCCGTATGCAACACATTTTTTTTTGTGTGTGTGTGTAAATGAAAAGCAAAATACACAAGAGCAGATTTTAACTTTATTTAAATTTTAATTTTTTTACTAACGTAACCGTCATTACCTCATTTTCAGTATTCGTAATTAGTAAAGTAATATAAAGCGTTCTCCACACGTAAAATGATTTAAACTTTAAATATGCCTTCATTAATATAAGTGATATATTAAACTGTGTTGGACACTTTTTTTCCACGGCGTTTCGATTCTCTACATAGTTTAGCTCTTGTTCGATTGGCAACGGGTGAATTATGAAGGCGTAAACGACGTTTTAATTTTATACTTCCTATACTTGAAGTCAATCTATCCAATTCTGTGTGACGAGTTCTTTTTCTAATTTTTCCCCTCGGTATTTTCTTTGGATCTATAAATTACAAAAGAGAAAATCAAAATATGTCATTCTGTTTTGGGGGGTAAGTAAAACTATGTTTAATCACGTAATGAATATCAAAAAACGTTGGTAAAAATTTCATAAAAATTACAATAATTCACAACATTATAAAGTATGTAATTTATATCTTACGATTCATAAAACAGCCCGATACATCTCTGGATGTTGATAATCTCTTTCCTAGAAAAACAGCACAATGAAGTAATTTACATTGTTTCAATTATTTTGTTTTATTAAATACAACAACATTCATATATCAATAAATTGATACTATATACATTTTACATTTATACTGGAACTTGAAAATTAAACCAAGGATGTAATAAGCAATACCTTTGGCATTTGATACTAGGCAGATGCTATGTCATACTAAATGTTATAATAACGATTTGACATGAATATTTCTTCTCAACGCATTCATGTAAAATAGGTTATGGTAATGACATCTACCACTTGCTTAAATAAAGAAACTGCACTACGGAATAGATGTTTCTTTTACATAAATTGCATTTAAGCGCTGTAGTTAGGTAAGAAGTAGTAATGAGATGCCTCCTATAAGAATTACTTGTATATAATGTAGAAACATAATTGTTTTTGTTTTAGTTTAATAGAGATTGGATTCATTGAATTTTGAAATTACCGGTTTTGAAGTTTACTGCATAAGTAATTACATTTTATGGATGTCAAGGACTCTACTTTTTTTTCTCTCTCACACTAGCGGGATTTGGGATGGTGGCCACCTTAGGCTTTGCCCCGTTCTTTTTAAAGTTTCTTGAAAGCAGTGCTACAGATATACTAATTGTTATATTTTTTTATTTATGCTTCATCACTTTATTCGGCTGCACGTCAACTAATGGAAGAGATGCAGAAGACGGACATAGGATAAAAAAAAAAAAAAAAAAAAAGGAATTTATCGCATGGTAGTATTGCTATTCACCACGTATGAGATTCTATCATTATCTACTTATGGGTTCAAGAGTTCTATCAATGGGTTCAAGAGTCATACTGAAACCACAGCTGCATCTATGCTGCTCCCATTCACTAACACAGTCGCGAGAACACAAACATAATTATTTATATAGAATTAATATATAAATTAAAGAATAGGATCGTTTACACTGCAACAAAGGGCAGCGCATATAACTCAATAATGTTTGAAGTGGCATGAACCATCAACTCAGATCATAACGATGGCTACTTTTATCAAGCATCAAGCTCTTCAATAGTGGGATCAGTTACAAGCTGGGATCAGGAAGGGCATCACATGTTTTCAGAAGAACCAGGATTCTATTTACAACACCATCAAGGGTCACTTCCATGGGTACTTTTCCATTATACCCTCGCTAATGAACCAAAAGAAGTAACATTTTCTTATAGAAAAGCGGTAATAATGTAGCATAGATATGATGATTTTAATGTCAACTCATTTTTTAAAAATTAAATGTATTGCAACTGAATTGACTTTTTTATACAAAAATTGACCGAATAATGATAAATTTAAACAAGCTAAATCCTAAGCAAAGCTAAAGCTAGTTGGTTCAAAATATGACTCAGAGACAATTCTGTCGTTTAAAGGGAGCATTACGATAAGTCTCCAAAGGTAAAAAAAATAACCCAATACAGCAATATTTAATTTTGTTTCCCTAAAAAAAGGTGTTATCATATTACACTTAAGCAATCGAACATTATACTATTAGTAAGCAGTTTCTGGCAGAAATAAACATTGGTATTTAAACAAGTTTTATAAACTAAATAAGTGGTTATTATTTAGCTTATAAAATGCATTACTTTTAGTATTTTTAAAATACGTAAAACTTTTCAAACAATACAAGATGGAAATAAAATATTTAGGACTGTGTAATTCCGTTTTTTTTTTTTTTTTTTTTTTTCACTTTCTTCCCTTAAACGAGATTATCGATCGACGGGGGTGTACGCGCATGAGCGCACGTCACGTGATACTGTTTAAAAGAAAGCAGAGAAAGCTTGTAAAATGAGGACAACGGTTATATTTCTCGAGCGGGAATTAATCCCCACACCCTTTGTTACGTTTATTTGTGTCTGTAATAAATAATTTCAAAGTTCAAGTTTTCGTAGCATGGAAAAAGCAAGAAACAATAATATTTAATTATTGATTAAACTGCAACAAGACAAATGTTAAAAGATGAGGGCTTCTAAGAATGGCCCCTCTCTCTCTCACAGGGATACATATAAAATGGCCATAGAACCGAACTTTTGTGTGGGTCATGATCTTCAGACGAAAACGTGTACCTATATTTCCTGAAAAAATTGTGATGTACATAATATTTTAGTATTTGTTATTTAGCTGTATTCAAAACGCGCTGTTCTTACATATAGTATCAAATTATTCCTTAATATAAATAAATATCTATCTGAAATTATTTAAGATTTTCCTTTGTTTATTGATATGTAATTTTTAAACTACAAAGATTCCCTTTTAATTTTAAAATCACTTTTTTTTAACCTGTTGTTGTTGCTGTTGTCGTGTGCCAGCTAAGCTGGCATTATGGTGTGCACTGCTCCACTTTTCCAACTGAACCCTATTTTGTTGTGAAGTCTGACTTCCTCAGTACACACACGCCAGAGTAGACAACTATTCACAACCATTCATACAAAGAAAGGACAAAGATAGGACAGATAGAGAAAGCACATCCATGACCGAACCGAGATTCGAACCCAGGACCTTCCTATCGGTAGTCAGGCTCGCTGACCTAGACAAGTTGGCCGGCTTCTCTATTGGCATATTAACAGTAATTTTATCATGTGTCATCTTTGACTGATTGAGAACATAATTCAATTTAATTATGTTTTAAATTAATCACAAACGCATATTTGAATTCACTGATAAAGTGCTTAATGCACGACGTAATTAATTTAACCCATGTTACACATTGTATAAACACTTCAAAACCTCATACATCAATCAGTTTAAAATTGTCATCTGTAATCTCTGAGAATAAAGAAAAAATATATATGCCATTGGATCTCCTCTTCTTCGCAGATTCTATCAGAATAATTTAAAAACATATTTACTGCTTTCGTTCGATTTTCAAAAAAGTATTGAGTTTGTCCTTTGTGTGTGCTTTCTTCAATACGCCGCCGATACGAATGCAGATGTAAGTGTCGCAATATCAATATTTAATAAATTCATAACTAAAAGAAATTGTAAGCATTTAGAACCTCATTCGATTTGCTTTCAGCTGATTGATAATTGGGACCTCATTTCGAAGCGCAAAAGAGCATTTTGAACTGCGCTAAGTAAACAGAAGATGCTGCTAATTATTTTTCTTAATAGCAATTTTCTCCATCTCTCCCATATAAGCTATGTGCACGATTTCCTCAAGAATTTATTCTCTCTAATTAATTTATCTCTTAAGTCTTTCTTCAGAAATTTTATGTGACTAAATTGGTTGTTAAAACTGAATAACTATTTGAATCTTACTAAAGAAATAGATGAGTCAGAATTGATTAATATATAATTATATTGCAGTTCTGATATATCTGCGATAATTTAATAATTGAGTTAATTTTAAATCTCAATTTTACGACAATAATAATTACTATTGAATGCGAAGAAACTTGTACAACTTTAATAAATAAAAAGACTTTTAATAATAAAATAAATATATAATTATATTTATTTAAGGCTGTGCGATTAATGTCTAGAAAGAACAAAAAAGCTCATTTTTTACATCTAATTGAGCAATATCACCAAGACAAAGTTCATTTTTATCTGTTAAAGAAATCAACGAATTTAAGCAACATAATGACTATTGCATATTTAATTTTGCAGTAATTGCTACATATCATTTTATTATATCATATTTATTACTAAAGATCATTTATATTTTTTTATTACGTCAAATTCCTCGTATTTAAATATATGTCATGTTTTTCATTAGGTATAAAAAATGTTTTACCACACTTTTGGGCTCAAAGTAATAAAATTCCAATGGTTTCAACCGCTTATCCGATAATAATTTTAAATGATATTGCTAATTTATAATTAACTTATAATTTACTTTTTTCCCCTTGTTTCCGCTGCCGATGTCCGCTTCCCTCGTTGAATTCAACTTCTTCCATAAGTTCCTGTAAGATGTAAACGATTTCTTCCTTTGGATCTAAAATTAAACGATATTAATGGGTTCAAATAGAAATTCTTAAATATAACTTCATATTATTTTACTTTACAGTTACATTACAATCAGGAGAGTTAATTCAATTTTGGCGTATTGCTTAAAGAGAGTTTCTGAAATCCACGATCCAAGTGTGAATCAAACTATCTGCTGAACTCACTACTAGAGCGCTATTATGCATCAATTTCTTTTAGCATTAACAAAACAAAACAATTACTCTACTTATATACTTGCTTAAATAAGGGATCAACTATTGAAACCTGTGTTCAAAATTTATTGAAATATGTATAAATAGTGAAAAAAAAGGATTTTTCTTTTTAAATGAGCACATATTTTTGAATAATCTCTGAAAAAAAATTGAAACAGAATATTCCTTTAATACTATAAACAAAATTAGAAAACTGGATTCTATTGAATTAAATTAATCTAATTTTGTTGAATCAAATCGGTAGAGAATTGTCTTTCATTTAATATTTCAAAATTTCTTACTAATGCTGAAAATTCTAAGTGTCTTGAAATTTTTGTAATAAATTGTTTTCTATAAATGTTTTAATAAATAAAAACACTTCAAATTAATTCAGTCTTGTAATTATTTGTAATGTAATCTTTTCATTTGTGCTAATAAGACTGTCTCTTACTACTGGATTATTTTTTTTTCCTGAAACATTGCTTAAATTGTTAGATTCGGGTAATACAATCATGTTGGCTCTATTGCATTTGCTCCATTGCTTATTTAAAAAAATAAATTCGAGTATTCAACTTCATAGTTCAACGAAAACAACGTATCATTACAGGCTGCCAACCTGTGACAAAACTAAAAGTTCATGATTATGTGTATATTCATAGACTGACTTATTTGAATACAATTAAATATAGTTCCATTTCAAAAATGAGAGTAAAGTCCCAAAATTGATAATAAATCCAAAGCTTATTATAGACTAATGGTAGCGCCACGCTGCTCCCAAATGAAATTTTCCTGGCTCATATCTGGTTCCTTTTAAACGATGACGGAAATATATTGCATTTTTCAATAAATACACTGCTGGCCACTGTAAGACAATACCCTGAAGAAAGCACGCGAATAACATGAAATTTACAACATGCATTAGCGGAGGTGAGATAAGCAACTGATTAGAATTTCAGCACAGACGCACATTATACGCACCTGTGGCGCCACTTTAAAGCTTCAAGATTTAGACGATTTCAAGTTCGGCAATTGTGCTTTTCTTGTGATTTAAAAAAATAACGATCAATTATGCCTATTAAGAAATAGCGATCATTTTTTGATCAAGTATCGTCAGAAGAAGGATAATGACCTACCGAGATTGGGGATTACGTCTCAGCACAATTGGTAGTCGTGTTGGACGAAACCAAATAACTGTAATGCTGATATGTAATCGTTGGATGTAGAAGAGTTAAATAGACAGAAGTGTTCTATCGCATCCACCTCATTGTACCACTTCACTTGATGACAAGGCAAATTGTGCGCACGGCAGTGATAGAAAGCTCATCTACATCACGAACCATAGCACAGCACAGTTAGTCTGTAACGCACGACCACTCATGGTACGCATTGTCCAAGAGTTCATCAATCGCCAGATTGAATTGTTTCCCTGACCGGCTCGCTCTTTTGATTTTTCGCTAATAGAAAACACGTGGTCTATGGTTGCTCAATGATTGTCCCAGATTACATCCTCAGCTGCCACACCAGATTAACTTTGGCAATGTATGTTTAAAAAAAAGTTACAACAGCTTTCAATTACAGGGTTATTCACTATCAGGGGACAAATAATCATGAGGAGATGCCAGAAAGTGAAATGAGAGAGAGATAAGTGATTATATTATATACATATATATTTGATATTTTATAAGATAACCAATAATGATCTTGCCATTTTTAATGTCCTAAAAGAAAAAGAGTTATGGGATGTGTGGAGACTATGTTTTTTGTTTTAGTAATTTACTTCAGAATCCAACAACTTTAAGGATCTCCTTGCTATAAAGCTCATATCTTAAACACAAAAGCATCCTTGAAACTTGTCGCATGGTCGCATTATCTCTTAAGCTAATTTTTTGAAACCAATGCTTTGCATTTCGTTCATTCACTACACTACCGCTAAAAGTGGAAGCTGTTATTTGGTTGTTTAACCCACCGTTCTCATTATCAGAAGGTAATGATATCGAGTCCTAGCTTAACTGAATATCTGTCTTGTTTGCTAAAGGCAGATGGAGTACTTTAAATAGAACTTGATCACAGTATCCTCCAAGTGAAATAATACCTCTAGCTGTGGTAATCAAGTATTAGGGGTCTTCTACTCGATACATGTTTCTAAATTGCGAGAACTCTCACCCGGTTGTTTAACATAGATGATAAAGTCCAACTCAAGCTAAATACAGCGAAATATGCTGGTACCTCAACAGTACCTCTGAATGATTGGCATATTTGGCGACTTGATGCAGTTGTAGATAATCTTTCGATCATCTTTGTTGCTATACAAATTACGACTGATGAAAGCATTTAGTTGACTTTCTTTTATTGAATGGCATTCCACTCTCGACCAACAAGTTTTGGAAGTACATGCTACACTATATTTTGCATACCAATTATTACTTCTTTCAGTGGAAAGCAAAAATGGCAAAAGCTTTATTTGTTACCTTGCACCAAATAAATATTTTTGATGAAGAGAAACTGAATGAGTTTAACCTTTTTTCTCTGATTGGATTATTTGCTGCTCAACATTCTTGGCAACTTCTTCGGCGAGAGGGGTCATTTCCAAATTATTCATTTCATCCTGGTCAGATTTACGCTTCACAGAATGAGAACATTCCACGTCTTCCGCATTTATATCTGAAATAAATCAGTGATTTACTAAATGCTTTTCTAAATTTACAAAATATAAAATTGAAATAGTTCTCAAATTTTTATACTTAATTTTATAACCTAGACTTTTCGAAACTTTAATTAAAAAAAATAAAGCTTAAATAACTTTTCTAAAATGTGCATTAATATAGTTATTAAACAATTTTTTTAAGAAACTGAAGCTCTTAGCCGCAAAAGATTTCGTGTTACAAGATCCCAAATCTTTTATCCATAATAAGAATCCGTTTAAACAAAGCGTTAACACATATACCATATGGTTTGAAAAAAAAAAAATAAATAAAAATAAAAAAAATAAAAACAAATCCAAATAAATATTATGCATACTCATAATGTAGCAAATATTATCGCTGCTTTACTAAGAGAAAGGCAACAAAAATTAATTTAAAACATTAATTTCTCTCAAAAGTTTGTAATTTAAATCATTTTCATTGCTTAGAATAAAATTTTTAAACATTAATTTGTCTCCGAATTAAGCATTTTTTAAGAATAATGATATAAAAATTTTTGGATCAGTATATTCTTTTCAATTATAAAAAGATCATATTGTTATAAATTAAGCAACTTTCAGCAAAAGTTATTCATTTAATTCAAAAAAAGTGAATTTTCTTTGGATAACTGTCAAAAAATCTTAATCATTTTTCATAAAATTTCGTACATTTTAAGAGTCTTGTTGTTTTAACACAAATTTAAAATTAACGAAATGGTAAAATAAATAGATTTTTCGAAACTTATAATAAAATATTGTCAAAATTAAAATCTCAAGATTGGTTCTTAATTTAAGATTCTAATCAATGGTCAGTAATCTAACAAAACTCAAGATTGGTTTATCACTCAATGGTAATTTTTTGCATTCAACGGCTAATCAGACTAGAACTTGCATTTTACAGTGCCTTTCGCACAGCTACAAACATCCAAACCCCAGATGGGATTCGAACTCACGAACTGAAACGGAATGTAAGCGCTAACCATTTGGCTGCCAACTCGGTATGACAATACTCAAGACAGCGGAATGTAGGTTTTGTTTACTTATATTAGAGAAAACGAAAATTTCTTTTTAACTAAAAATAATTAATTTTCTGAGAGTTTTTAACATAGTCATTATTTATTTAATGATTTAGAAAGAGAATGTTATTTTCCAATATTACATTTATATATTGTGGAACATTTAAATTCAATAATATTTGAATTTGAAATTTAAAAAAAAATTGGGTATTTTTTTCTTGGTATTGATTATATTATCTAATTTTGTAAATGATTTCATTAACGTTTGAGCAAAAATTTTTTTTTAAAAATTCTTGCTTTAAAGTGACTTTTTCATATGAAATATATTTGCTTCGATTATAATTGAAAAATCATTAAAGCTTAAATTTATTGTTAATGTTATTTTTCTAAGGTAAAGGTCTAAGGTAATAAATGCGGTGTACTTTAATGATTATATTAATTTTAAATGGTTTTGTTTTTATGTTCGGTTCCATATGATTTTCATTTTTCACATTTTGCTAAATATTTCTCTTAATAAACGAGATTCGAAAAATTTCAGAAACCGTACGTTTTTATATATACATAATTTTTAGTAAAGAATATTTGCATGAATATAATTCATATTGTTAGTCTACATAAATTTTATATGGAAATTGAAAACTGCTATAAAAATCGCATTAAAATTATATCAAAATGCCAGTGTTTAGCTAACATAAAAATTGTGCTCCAGCTTGAAATTTTGATTATAACATTTGAAATTAATGTAAAGCATAATCAACGCTAATGTAAACTCCTTGTATAGTTGCTAATACCATGCTGTAATTAATTTAAATGATGAAACATTCATTTCTATAGCTCTTCTCACTTCAAGAAAAAAGTGCGATATATTTTTTTCCTTTTTAAATTGACATCTATACATTACTGCTGGCAATCGAAATAATACAATGGTAGTAGCAATATTCTCTCTGAATTATCAGCCAATTTTTCTAAAAAAATACCGGTATTTTTCAATATTTGAAAAAGTAGCGTTTTACCCCCTTAAGTGAACGGGTGTTTGCCTTTTCCAATACATCACTGCTCGGAAATACAATGAAACTCAGATGAAGGTTCCAACTTCCGTATATAATAACTTTGCATTGGTAGAGAATTCTCAAGCATTATACACGTCATTTGATTTTTTCCCCCTGATGTGTACGGGATTTTACATTTCATAAGGCAAAGCTTTAATTTAGAAAGATATTGCATTAGTTTGTAATGCGTCACTTTTATGCTTTAAAAATTAAAATATCATGTTTATGCTTAAGCTGAAACTTCAGTCAGAAGTGATTTTTTTTTTAAATTTAAGTTCATGGTATTTCGGTATGTTATATACATAAAATACCTCATGCACAACCTGATACTATATATATATATATATATTATATTTAATATTTCCTAAAATTAAAAATTAAATTATATTTAATATTTCTGTTTCCTGCTCGTAATTAATCGGAAATCCCGAAATCTAGGTACTTATTTCCCCTGGGTAAAATATGAAGTAAGCAGGGGCAGAAAAATAAATGAGTACTTAAATTGAATTCCTTGAACAAGACATAAATTTTTAAACCGGAAGCATAAAAGACCTGACACTCAACTAGTTCCTGTAATAAATGAAATTACTTATTTTTTGGATAAAATAAAAAAATTTTCATTTCCTAATTTTTAAATGCGATTCAAGCACACGAAAAATTAAAAAATTCAAGAGCAAACTATTTTTTAAGGAATATTTTGAACGTTTATTACTATTTACTTTTTACATCAAATTATAATTACTTTTTATTTGAGACTTCATCTCAGACCTTTTTCCGCTTTTCTCTGGAAATTCAATTCTCTTCAAAATAATTTGCAAATGGCGACCAACTTCTTGTTTCAAATCATTTCTAAAAAGCTTATCAAAAGTTAAGAATGCTTCGGTGTTAGGAAATTCCACGATTTTTTCCTTCTCGTCTGAAATAAAATTATTTAAATTCCAAACATATTCATATTTTAAAATTTAAGCAAAGGAAAAAAGCTGTTTAAAAATTTAAAAAAAATAACTTTCTGTACCAGACACTTTTTTTTTAATTAATAATATAAACCAATATGTTTTAATCGGAGAACGTTAAACCCATTTGGGTCGCGGCCCATGCATCAAGGGTCGGAGATCCTCTTGCCAAAATTTTAATATTTATCGATATTTAACTTATTAGTAATATGTGTAAGCATATTTATACAATTACCAAATATATTTACGTAATATAGTTGAAAATAGAGAAAAACAATGCAAAGAAACAAAAATAAACGTTCAGCAGTTTCTGCCATAAGTTTCCAATGTCGTATCATAGAAACTGAACATGCCAATAAAATCACATGAACTTGTCGAGTTATCGTCTTATTCGAAATTGAAAGTTGATTTTAATGTGAATGCTTCTTTAGATGACTTTTGGGTTCGAATCATCACAATTTTCAAACGATTTCCGAAATTGCAATAATATATTTTTTTTCACCTTTTCCTACTGGATATTAATGTGAGATATTTTCGTCTTTAACTAATTCTAAATACTCGTGTTGAACTTTTCCTGTGACATCGTCTGTTTTGCTAATATTTGATTATATAATCAAAAATATAAATGGTCACACCAAAAATAAAAAAAATAAAAATAAATAAATAAAACGTTTTTCTTCCTTTTGATGTAAGAGAACACATTTCATTTTCGCACAAAAAGTACCGCTATCTTGTTCATCCTTCATCTTGTTTTTAACAAACGATTATAGCACTGCCTTTTTTTTTGTCTGAAATTTTCTTTTTATTCTCATGCAGTATGTTCTCAATCATCTAATCATCCGATATATTTCACGTGTTTGTATTAATTACTTTTCAATGTCCATTTAAATAGTCCTGAAATAAAATCTCGAGCAGCACTGAGTATCATTGTCGAATGAATAATTAGTCTTCACTCAAGTTGCCAAGAATTTTTTTTAAAAAAATCAGATTTAATTAAAAAAAAATAATGCAACATGAAAATGATTTTGCAAAAGATATTTTTCGAATTTTATTTTGTATATGAAAATTAAAAATCTCATAGTGTCCATAGGAACTATGTTAGAAACCAGTCACAATTTCGTAAAATCGTGGGTGCTTGTAAAGTAGAGATTCGTAAAAACGATCAACAATTGTATTTCGGTACAAGTAAAAAAATCAGTTTTACTCTCCTATACATTTAATATTGGCGCAATGCTTATATGTCTCACAAATTTTCATAAATATTACGAGATTTCCTTCTCAAACATAGCAAGAAACTTTTGTATAAACAAAGAGAACAACTTTTATATCTATACATATACGAGCCGTTTATTTTCATAAAGTGGCTTAAGTCCATTTATCTTCAAATCGAAATATTTAAGGGTTTGCGTATCAATGAATTAAAAAAAATATACGTATAGAATACTAATGAGTCATACTGCTTAAGTGTATCTAAGGGTGTTAAATTTATAGTTCCTATTAAAATAGTGACAATTATTAAGTGAATAATATGCATTTTCTTATCAAGAAAGGAATTGGGCTACTTTCAAAATTAACTACCAGATTCATTATGAAAAGGTACCCGAACGCGTTCGGAGCAATTTTTTTTGAAATACACTGCATATATATACATTGTAACCATTTTTTCTTATTTAATTTTAGAAAACATTAATATTGAGCCACTAATATTTGATATACGCCAATATTATTCAGAAATGTTAAATATATATATAATTTTAAGCATTTTTTAAAAATTTTAAAAATTAATTTTAAATTTTTATTTGATTTGCTGATTGATTTCCGGAAAAGTATTTATTTTAAATATCTTTTAAGATCTTACAAAATTTATATTTGAAAATTAAACACTTTTAAAACTAATTTTTAACATCATTTTGGCCCTTTAAACGCCCACTTCCGGTGCTTTAAATGTCCACACCTTTGGTTTCCTAATCTTTAAGAAATCCTACGTATCTCGGAATCTAATTGACGTAGAGACAAAAATAAACCTGTTTTGAAAAATTATTTAAATTTCTTATTTAAAAAAAGAATAAAATAATCAATTTTGGTCAAAATTGACGTAAGGGGCCCTAGTCCATTCAACATAATTTAAGATGATTCAAATTGAAAAAAAATACTGAATTTATTTTAAATATCTTTAAAACACTTTGGAAACATAATTTATGCGATTCAAAATATTTTTTAACTAAATATCGAGCAAAATTACAAACAAATTTGTTACAAAACAATTTACTACTCATCTACATTTTGTGCGTATGAAAGGGATTTGAAATAATCATGATGTGCCGGCGGTATTGTACCATAATAGGTCAATTATGTCCTTGAATTCGGTTGTTGTAATTTGTCTGACATTTTTATACAGTGCTGTCATTACAATATTTTCGAACTTTCTTGGTCTACCCTGACGTGGTAATAAATTCAAGACTTTAAAATTTTCATTCTCATTCACTGATGCCTTATATAAAATTTTATATGGTTCATTTCTGACACAGAACGCATCGAACATATTTTTAACCAGTTTATTGATTCTCCATCAGAATTCCTTACCCTTCTAAGAATTTCGTTTTCTAATAATTTTATTGATACAAAATCTTGTCTCGTTTCATTTAATATAAAATTATTACCTTTCCGACGCATCTTAACAATCTTGGGTAACAAACAGTAAATTATTTTTAATGACATTTCTACCACGCCAAAGTCTCCATCATATTGGTAAAAACGAATGTCCTGATATTAAAAATCTGTGATCTATGATTTCCACATATTTTCCAAAGTTTGGACAATTTTTAACCACATTAAAGCTACTTTAATGTTTCTATTTTGCCCGGGGCACATGTCACTGCAAGCTATAATGTGTCTATCATTCTTCTTAAACTTTTTAACTTGTTTTAGAGGGTGCATGAAAAAATTTCTTGAGCCCCTCTGGATACAATGGTTTCCTCCCAAATGTACAAATAAACATTATCGTCATGAAGAATATGAACACACAAATTTAGAACATATATACTGCGTTTGTAGTATGCTACTGAGGTAGTCAACTTTGGGTACTGTAATTGCTTTTGGTAACGGACGAGAAAGCAAAATAATAATCAGAATTACGGGATAATTGCTCTTGTTTCAGTGAATTCCTAGCCGATTCTGCTAGCCTTAAATGGACATCAAGTTCTTCTGTAAGTTCATTCTTTTCTTCATCATCATTCGATGGCTTTAACTTTGATGTTTAATAAGTCGCATTTTTCACATGTATCTTTGTGTGATTGGTGGAAATGTAAATCAAAATATTTTTTTAAGTATTTTTTCTGTAAGACAATTCATAAACTGCTTTTATTTCATTTTTCTCGCAATAAAGCTCGTATAAATTAAACATTCTTCTAAGAGTCAGATCAGGATGTAGGCATCTTCTATTAGGATTACGAGTTCTGGTATAATGGGATTCAAATTTAGGAAAACTTTTAATATGGTTTTGAACGTGCTATTTCCAGTTTTCTTAATGGTTTGTTTGCCACTCAACGGTCATTTTTTGCACACGAGGGCTAATTAGACCGGGACCTACGGCTTAAAGTGGATTCCAAACCATAACAACCATCCATACTCAAGGTGGGAACCCACGAACTGTTGAACGGAAGGCAAGAGGACTAACCATTCGGCTGCCAGCTCGACTAGTTTTCTTGATGATACAACCATTATCCCACATAAATCATTGCCTACATTTCCAGAGTTTAATACTCGTTTTAAGCGTCCTTCATTAACTTTAAAAGTATCCAAAAAGAATTTTTTTTACAGACAAGAACTTTTCCGTTTTTAGAGTTAAACAAATACTTAAAACTCCAATTTCTTGGCGAACCTTCTCCGTTCGCTGGACGTCTTCGTTCCACAATTTTGAGATCGACAACTTCGTAAAGCAATACATTTCGTTTGTTAAAATCTCCCAAACGCCAAAACTTCTTTAAAATATTCTCTCTTTCTTCGTAATTTTTTGCGCAAGCATTCGGACAATGGCAATCTTTGTTTTCAAAAAATTTTTTCAGGTACAATATATTTCCGGTTTGAGTACAATATCTTTTTCCTGAATTCCGCTTAATATTTCGCACTTTTTGGTTGCATGGTTCATCAATCTTTCCTCCATTGTTATTCATATCTTCATACCCTGAAGACGAATATTGTTCTGTAATTCTGTTTCTTTTTCGATTTTTCCAAAATCATTAATTACAATTTCTTCTTCGCTGTCTGAACTAAATGGTTTTTTCTGTTCTTCCCCATGAAATAATTTCTAAAATTTAATATTAAATTGTAAGTTTTATATTAATTAAACGTACTGGTATACGTATACCACTAACGCAATTGTCCAAAAACTAAGGTTCACTTGTAAATACTAATTAATTAAAATTACCTTCATCACTGTTTATAGACATTATAAATAGAAAATATCTTGATTTAAGTATAAACGGAGTTAAGCCACTTTCAAACTACACGGTTTAATTATTCAATTAATTCTGAAAACTTAGTATGTGTTAAGAATTATCGTATATGCTCAGAATAAAAGCAACTTGAAATGCTTTATTGATAAATAACATTACATTGTTCATGTAACCATGGTAACCGGAAAAAATATAAAAATAGAGTTTAGCCACTTTTAAAATAAAAGGCTCATATATCACACACAAGCATTTTATTGAAAATATATTTTTAACGCAAAATACTATATAATGGCAATATTACATAATTTAGAGTAAAAATACGAAATATTTTTTCCCTATAAATTTAATTCAAATGATTCTTTGAGAAAAATTCTCAAGGAACCAAATATTTATTCTTATATGTGTCAGAAAAGACACTATGCATTTGCTCACAAAAGTAAGTATGTAACTCATGGCTTAAGTGAAAAAGATCTTGTTCTCAAATAAATGTAAGAAAAAAATTATTTTAAAGAGTGTTATATTTATAGCTTCTGATTCAAGTCAAAGTAATGAAAAATAAACCAAATCATTATATTTTAAAAAACATTAAGAATAATTTTGTTAACCAGTAGAAATTTCAGTCACAAAAGTATGTATGCACTCAGAATTTTTTACTTTTAAATTAGTTGAATGAAACTTTTCGAGGGATTTTTCGTATTTCAGTGATAAGTTTAGAAGTTCAGGTACAAAGCTTGAGCTTTAAGTACATCAACAATGCCTCTAAGTGGAAAAGAATTATCAAATGATTTAAAGGAAGAAATAATAAAAATCTCTATAAGGAAAGCAAGTCCCAAAGACACAAATAGGTAAAAGCATGGGCAAAAGTCCTGCAACAGTGCAAAATACCATTGAAAATTAGTAGGCGGATGGAAATACTCTAAACAAGCCAAGAACAGGATGACCACCGATTTTCACGGATCGAAAAAGGCGAATTATTGTTGGAAATGCGAAAAAAAAAAATCCGAAATTAACGCACCAAAATTGACAACTGATGTGAAAAACAATTTTGCGAAGTCATGCAAATCTGAAACAATTCGCCGTGTATTACGGAAGGCAGGGTACCATGGTCGAAATATGCGAAGAAAACCATTTGTTAGCAAAGTGAGTCCCAAAAAGAGAATAGATTTTGCAAAAGAAAATGGAGCAGGACAAAAATTTATGAAATTCCGTCATTTTTCTGATGTAAGTCAATTAAACATCCATGAGTCAAATGGACACCAAAAGTTAGGAGGAGAGCAAATGCAACTGTAGGACCAAAGAACATGAGAGGAACTGTAAAACAGGGTGGTGGTTCGATTATGGCTTGAGGTTGCATGGCAGCAACTGGAGTAGAAAATTTAGTTATAATGGACGGAATAATAAATCAATGTAGCTATTTGAATGTTTTAAAGAATAATTTAAGCCAAAGTGCTTCTAAATTGGAACTCGATGGATCCTACACTTTCCAACAAGATAATGATCCCAAACATGCTTGGATATTTCGGGAATGGCTGCTATATAACGTGCGAAAACAGCTAAAAATCTCACCGCAGTCATCTGATCTTAATACCATTGAACACTTGTAGGATTATCTCGATCGCCAAGTTAGAAAGCAAGAGATCAAAACTAAGAATGATCTAAAAAAGTTCTTTTGGAGGAGTGGCAGAAAATATCATCGTCTGTTGCTCAAAATTTAGTAAAATCAGTGCCATATAGATTGAGAGCTGTTATAAAGGCCGAAAGCTATCCAACAAATTACTAATTTTTTGTCAAAAATTGTAAAATTTGCAATATTAATGTCTTTGTTTTTATTTGCATACTTACTTTTATGTTATCAAATTACATTCTATTTTAAGTTAAGCTCATCTTGTTAATTAAATATTTGTATTCTTTAAATATTTTTCATTTTGTAATTAAGTTCTATTTTGCTGTAATCGAAATAAATTGTTAATTTGAAAACTAATATTTTAGGTCTGTTTTTTTCCCCCCATAGGACATCATCACTTACACTCTGCATACTTACTTTTGTGACTAAGTGTATTATTAAATAACATTATTAGAAAAATTTAGATAAGCAAACTTTAAATCAATGCGGAATTTCTTAACAGATCGAAAAATATAAGTTATGGAGGATTTTAGAAGATTTTCGAGCCATTTGTAGCCTAAAAAATCCTTCTGGACATTAAAAACCTTAAACTTATTTTAGATTTCACATGCTCATTCAAGGACACAAAATGTATTGCAAAGTAAATGCAATATATTTATATAGTTTCGTAGATTATAGTAACATGCACATTTTACATAAAAAACAATGCAACTTAAGTTCTGTTCAATTTAAATAATTTATTAAGTCATCAGGAACTATTAAAAATCGCATTTTTCTCTTGGTGATTCTGAAAACAAAAAAATAGTGTCCCTTTATAAAGTAGGAACCCGTTTTAATGAATCTCTAATTTACGAATAGTTACGATTTTATTAAACAGTGGCTACTACCCTAACACGGTCCTATACATGTAATTTTAATTCCCATTTACAAACAAAATTTTTTTTTACGAAAAATCTTTGTTTGGAACTCAACACTTCCGTTTGCCTTTACTTATTTTTTATTTCATAGTTGAGAAACTAGGATTAAATTTTTCATTATAGAGTTGCAAAGCCTTCGAATTATGGATAACTGTATTTCTCATGTTTAAATCTAGGATATTTTTTAAACAAGGTAAGCAACATCTCCTTCCTAATCCAATTCCCGTCTTGCATATATCTTACACTGGAACATATTCAATGGTTCAAGTGCAAATATCGTAGGGCTGTTTTGCATGGTTTGGTTTGTTTGCGGCTGAGCGATCCTTTTTCGTACACGAGGGATAATTAAAGCGAGACCTATAGCTTAAAGTGCAGTTTTGCCAGGAGTGACCTTGGTTTGCATTCGCCTTATGCAACGCACATGCCAATCAACGTAGGATAATGCTGCTCATGGAAACGATATCTAGATAATTTTGGCAAGTAGGCTCTGTTAACGCTCTGTAACTGAAGAAAACAAAGACCGTTCTTAATGACCTGATTGATGAAGAGTTTTTCATCCATGAACTTTGAGTAAAAAACAAATTGGTGCCCAAAATTTCATTTCGGGACTTTTTGAATGTGAACTTAAATATATGTACACAAGTATCGGATGGTTTACTTAACGCTCAACAGTCATTTTTTGGATACGAGAGCTAGTTTGACCGGAATCTACAGTTTTAAGTAGGTTCTGAGCCACTAACATCCAAACCCAATGCGGGGTTCGAACACACAATCTCTTGAACTGAAGAATAGAGTGCTAACCGTTCGACTTCCAGCTATTGGAGAAATTTCGGGTGGCTAAATAATTGAGAATATAAGGAATAAAATTCTTTCAAAATATATATATATATAATAAATTAACAATAAAATTAGATAAGAAAGAAATTCCAGGCATTAAACAAGAAAACGACGTAATTGTGCGACCGCCTGCGAAACAAGCAGATAAATGGTCAAAATTGAGTTTGTGAAAGAAATGATGCTTTCTTAAATAAAAAAGAGAAAGCGCTTATAAAAAGTAAAAAATTGGAAAATGAATGTTAACCGGATGTTTTATCAATAAAATGAATGTAATATGATTGTTTTTTTAATATCAATTTTAATTTTCGCATGTGTTTCTTATATAGTAAATATTAACTGATTTTCCGAAGAGCAATATATTTATAATGAAATAGCCGTTTGCTTAAATAAAAATAATTTTAAGATATAATACCCATTTTAAATATTTTGCCGGTCCGTACGGGTGCTCAAAAACGAGCGTCAATTGTGTTATATACACGTTTTTCTAAATTTATCTCAATCTCTTACAGGAAATTTAAGCGTTCAGAATTATTTTCTTAATATTAAGATTTTGACAAACTCATTTAGGACAAATTTACTTTTTATCGTTATTTCTTCTCTATTTTCCTCCGTAAATTCGATTTTGTCCAAAAGACTCTGCAAATAAAGATCAACTTCTTGCTTCAAATCGCTGCTCAGCAGATTTTGGTCCGTCGAAGATTCCTCGCAGAAGGAAAATTCCACGATTTCATCCCTTTCTTCTGAAATAAAATGTTTTCCAATTTGAATCCAAACACATTTAGGTTCTTAAGTTAAGAGAACTTGGCTAAATATCCAAAATTTGATCACTGTAAGTGAATTAAAAAAAAATTAAATTTACATATAGAAGCAAAAGTAAATATTGTTAAATATACACGAAATATTGTTCAAAATACACTTTTTCTGCCCAATGCTAAGAAATGGCAATGTTGCCTAATTTAGAGTAATAAATTATTGATTCGTTTTTTATAATAATTTAAAATTAAAAAATCCTCAATTAGACAAATATTTATTTTTATACATCAAAAGAAAATGTGTCTTGATTTTTTTTTAAAAATATTTCAAAAATCCCAATTTCTTAAGAGTATAAAATAACAATTAAGGAAATTCTGAAATTTATTTTGATTTTCCAGTTTTAAGGAAAATTTAATGTATTTCGTCATTATGAGAAAACACAATTTTTTTCAGGTAAAATAAAAAAAAATTACATAAAGTAAGAAATATTGCAAATAGCCATAGTTTGATAGAATATTTTTTAATTATTCCATGGAAACAAAATGAAGGTAAAGAAAGAAACTACTAGAGAACTGGGGGGAAAGAGTAACATTGAAGAGTTAGAATAATTATTCGAAATACGAGAAAAAGTCCTCAAAATATATAAAAATTATGAAATAAAATACTGTAAGGTAAGCATTCTAATGCAGTGCAATAAGCAGCCGGTAGAATAAAAATTACAAAACTTACAAAAAGAATAAAAATTCTTAATTTTGGAAACATTTTCTTTGCAGATAAAAGCAAATTAGAAGTTCGCGATATTTAAAGGATATCAAAAATACATTCGTCAAAGTATTAAGAATCTAAAGATAAATATGAGCTTGAAACTAAAATACATTACGATTTTGCCGAGGTCAGATTATTTGATTGCAAGCTTTTAAAATCTAGATTTTATAGGGAATAAAAACCCTATGCTTCGAGAATACAATTGTTAGGCTTATCAAATAAATTGTTCTGTAAAGAACTTCAAAATCCACTACTCCATTGAAACTCGTGGAACATTATATTGAATGTAGGGCTACCGCCATCTTTTCATCACCGTTGAATATTTATGGAAAATTCTCGGTGAAAGGACAAGTTAAATGGTTTCGATAGACACCAGGAAAGTTACGGAGAATGAATAGTCCTGATACTTCACGTAAGTATTTACAGAATTTATGTCCAGAACACTTAAAGAAGAAATCAGATATAAAATTTGCGGTGATAAAAAATTCTATTTGTTTCCCATGTTCATGTCTATTTAAATATTAATGGTTTCTAAATAATAAATCGCATATTATTGAAGTTTAAGATATTCAAAACAATGATTTCCGTATATACTTTTTATCAATTAAATGAAGCATTTACCACTTTAAACAATAAAAATATCAAGCACTTTAAATAATAAAAATGTTGTAACAAGCTACTATTATAACTGAAAGTCTTTCTAAATATGTTAATGTACAAACTAATGTCAAACAGTAATTTAAATATGTATTATCAATGCTAAAAAAGTCAAATGCAAATTTCTAAGTAACGCCAAGTGTTCCAGTAATACGTTCCAAAATTGAATTCATTTAAATCTTTAAAATTAGGTCAATTTCGATTTTTCTTTTTACTGATACATCCTACTAAAATAAATTCTTCGATGATTTTGATCGCTATAATATACTAATGAATTATTTTTGTTTTGCCTAGAATTAAACTTTTGATATCTGCAGTCCATATTCCAAAATTTCAAAGAATCACCTATCTTTTTAAAAGCTTATTTTTCTTTATTAAAATAAATACAATTTTTTACAATTACAATTATTGTTAATTTAAGTAAATATAAAATATTTAAGTAACCAAAGTGGAGATAAGGATATAATTACCACATTATGGGGATATTTTAAGAAAATTAACTTTTTTATGAAGCTCATAATTATAGTAAAATTGCCAGTAAGATTATCGAATTAATGGTTAAAAATTTAATCTAAACGGTAACTTCAAATTCAACGAAATCTAATCATTTTAAAAATTGGTATTTGCAAATTTTCTTATTGTAATATATTATCATATATTTGCGGGACAAAAGCACGATTTTAATAGGTTACAAATTAATTTTTCAAACTGCCTCATATTTTTTAAGTTTGAAATTAAGAATTTGTTGGTTTCTGAAAATACCTACTTATAAATTTATCCTAAAATTTTCAAGTGAATACAGAATCGATTGTTTAATTTATTTATCAGTTTCACAAATAAACATTGATTATTATTTTGTATTGAAGCCTCTACGAAGGGGTCTTCAGGTTTTAAGAATATGGTATTCAAAAACTTTTTTAATCTGTTATGAAGTGCACAAAATATTAAATATGTGATTCTTTATAATTTGCAAAAAATTTGCGAAGTTCGTTCATTCTTAAAAGAAAATAATTAAATTGTCAGTGAAAGGCATCCTAAAAAAAACTATCAGCAAATCTGAGAATTAAAATTTTAAAGCAATTATTTTTCAAATTCCTATATTCCTATGCTTTTTAAACTCAATTATATAAGAAATTATAGAACTGAACAAATATGATAAAAATTAGTAAAATCACAATATTTTAAATTAAAAATTGTTGAGCTGTATTTTGTACTCACCAAAAATAGCTTTTTTATATTGAATAACCAAGATTAAAGACAATAATGAAAAACAAGATTTATTTAACCTCCAATTAATAATTTAATTCATTTGAATATCGAAATAAACATTCAAAGAAAGCATTGATATCTAACTTTTAAGCAATATAAAAAATTCAGTTTCAAACTTTGCGTATAAAAGGTGTACTGTATTATATCGAATGCTTTTCCAAATTATTAAATATATAAGAAAATAATATCTATTTTCCTATACACTTAATAAATAAAATACTACGCAATTAATTCTATTTAAAAGAATTTTTACTCAATACCGTTTTATAAAAATCCGGTTTTAGCGTCAGATAATTTATATAAAACTTACCTTTTATTTGCAGCTTCGCTTCTTCATTGTTATAATTTTCTTGAATCTCAATTTTCTGTACAACTTCTTGCATTTTCATTTCATTAACACAGTTAACAAAATCCATTTTCTTTTTAAGAAAAACTTCCTGAAAAAGTTAATCGATTAAGACAAATTGGAAATTAGAAATTTGGGAAAAACAGTTGAAAAGATTTATTTATTTCTAGCTTTTAATTATTATCATAAAAAAAATAACTAAGCTTTCAAATTTAAAAATAGGTATTAGGTAAATGTTCTATGAACTTTAACAATCATACATTACTCACGATAAATATTTGATGAATGTAAAGAGAAGGATGACCTTCTCTGTTACAACATTGACAAACTGTGTGTATTTATCTTATTTTAAAGTTTTGCGAATTATTTCGCCAACCTAGTATGTCATCGAACTTTTGAGATGATCCGCAATTACAGTTTTTAAATATTGCATTCACTGAACTAATTAGAAGTTAAATTTCCAATTGAAATATATAATAATTTAAGTAAGTATTTATGTGATATTCAAGAAATGAAATTAATTTTTATGACCAATGATGAATTTAAATTCTTCTTCTAATCTACTTATAACTTCATAATTCACTAGGGGTGGTGAAGCAAACAGTTATTTAGCATATAAATACAAATTTCAAGTTGTTTTATAAATCTCAAATAAAAAAGTAATTATATATTAATTATTTGTTTCCTGCATACATAAATTTCATATTAGAATATAGCTAATTGCGCTAATTACTATCTAAAATAATATTTTAAATGCTGCGAAACAACTTTTTGATATGATCAGAAAATTGAATACTAATCAACAATTATGCTTTTTCTCATGATTCGAATAGGAAATTGAAAACTTATATAACCATATCAAATAATCTACATAAATTGCAAGGGATTCTTATTAATATAAATTTTGACTTATACTGCGGACAAAATCTAATTTTGTTCCTAAATTATTCGAAATATTTTATGAGTTCCATTCGCATGTCCTTTGTGTGATCGCTTAATACATACCACACACAGATATCAGATAATAAGAACAAAAACTGTTCAAGTTACAGAAAAGAATTTGTTCTTTGTAAACAATTTTAACCTGATGATTTCTCGTTTCTGGAAAACCGAACTAGGTGACCAATACATAGCGTACCTATCTTCGGTTCAACTGATCTTAAGTTTGATTCTTATCTAGGGTGTGGATATTTTTATAATGGTTTCGGAATCCGCTATAAACTATGGGTCCCAGTATCACTAGCCCTCATTTGCAAAAAAAATTACCACTGAGGGAAAATCGTAACGGAGAATATGCTTCAATATATATGCTGAAACTATCTGTGAATCATTGTTCTTGGAAGATTTTTGCACATTAAAAACTCGGCGTGGTTAAGCATCTCTTTTAAATAATATATTTCTCTTAATGTGTCCTCCAAATTAAAAGAAAAATCTGAAATTTGACTACCCTCATTATTAGGAACCAGCTACATTATGAATTAAATAGTACTTATATTACTTTTCTAGATGTACGTTTCTAGCGTATTTTTCATTCGAAAATGAAAAATATGCCCCGATTAGTACAATACTGATTAGCATTTCTCTTTTTTGTGAGTACTTATCTCAGATTTCACTGTAATATTTGTAGCGTTTCATGGACTTCAGGCTGTTGCCCCAAGTGGGACTGGCATAGAGGTCACAAAAACTGTTAGAAATGTTGTTGTCTTTTTTCAACTAATTATTGGCAAAAGAATTTGAAACGAATTTATGAAATAACCAAAACTTTTCTTCTTTTCTTTTCTGCATCTTTGTGTCACACATTTACGTCTTTCATCATCATGAAATGACAGTGTAGATCAAATGAAAAGAATCAAGAAAAGGAGTCGTTTCGTCCTGTAATACCGACTTTTTACGACGATTTACTAATATAATTAAAAATAAATAGAAACATAACATTTTTATTAATAATTAATGCCCTTATATGCACAGATAGAAGAAAATTGGTTCCTTCAATTGTGATCTTCAAAATGTGGTGACACTTAATACATAGTTAATTTTTAAATGGACTCAAGTAGCAGTGTGAATTCATTATCATTTTATAACACAAAATAAAAAAGAAAGTTCTTGCCATTTTTTATGACACTAAAGAACATGACTAGAAAGTATAGATTATTATTAGATCTCGAAATAATCAGCATCGAGCATCTTCTGCCAACGCGCGTTCACTCGTTCAATCCCCTTGCGGTAAAACTTGAAGGATTTGGACGCAAAGAAGCCCGTGAGAGCTTGGAACAAGTCTGCTTCATTGGTGAAGGAATTTTTTTTACAAAAATGATTGTCTAGTGAATGGTAGAAGTGATAATCTGATGGTGCAAGGTAAGGTGAATAAAGAGAATGGCACAAAGTCACCCAACCAAGTAGGATTTGATGGATCAAAGATTTAAATTTGGTTGATTAAAATCACACATTGAGAGAATATCATTTCCAAAAATCCGATACTAATGAAGCTAATACTTTTATTAAGTATTCATAATAGAAACAAGTCACCCACTTTGACAAAAATTAACTCAGTTTAATTGATTTTCGTTTTACAAATCCCTCTCATCTAAGCCAATATTTAATTTAGAAAATACTTGAAAATTTTATTTTAATCACAAATGTTTTTTAAAGGTAAAACAAATTTTCGCTACGTCAGTGGGCATTGCAAATTCTTGAAAAAAACCTAAATTATAAACTTTTTAGATAATTTGCGTGTGTGTATAATAGTCTAACATTCAAATGTCCTTCAATTGTTCAGATTATTTTGCTATTGGTCATGAAAATTCGAATATAAAATTAGATTATATTTATCCTCGATTAAAATTTTCGATTTTAAATTTTCATTGAGGGAAATAACTTATGATAAATTTGAATTTTATTATAAGTTTTACTTCTAACTTTTTAATAAAGTTAGATTGCATTTTAGAACAGAATATTTTCTCTCCTTTCTTAAATTATATATAGTTTTCAAATTTACGTCATTGAAAATTTTTTAATTCTAAATATTTTTAATTCTTCTTTTTCTTATGTAATGGATTTGAAACTATAGAATGATTTAAGATGTCAGTTCAAGAGTTTGGGTACCAAAAAAAAACTGTTCTTATAATTATATAAATTTTTTTTGTGTTAAAACAAGCCCTGTTTTAGAATTACATTATTTTTTTTTCTTATCATTAAATTAATCTAATATATTATAGTGAATCACATATACAGTGATTACAGCTATTGAATCACTAAGCTTAATTGGGACCTGAGGCAAAAACTTCTTTTTTTGGAGGGGGGTTTTCTGTTTCACAACAACAATAAAAAAGAAACAAAAAATCTAACAGATTCCACTAAACGCGATACAAATAAATTTTTCCCACTTGTGATTAAGATGACCTAGTTTATAATCATATCGTTAGTATGTTTCCCAAAGTTTCCGAAAAGTTTTTTTTTCTTCCAATGGCAGATTGTAGACAGTTACACAACTGCAACATAGTCTATTAATCAATTGTTCCCTGATACCAAGGAACCTGCCAGACACAGACACCTCTTAGCCGCCGAGGAGTTGCCCCAGGTGCACCACAGGGGATGGGCCACCATCGCATCCTCACACATGCCATAGGAACCCATTTATAGGGTAGACATCATTCATACTTCATTCACACACACACAAGGAAAGGACAAATACAGAATAGAGAGAGAGAAAGTACACCCATGCCTTATCCTGAATTCGAACCCAAGACCTCCCTATCCGTAGTCAGGCACGCTGACCACTAGACAAATTGGCCGGCTTCCGAAAAGTAGTTTTCCGATTGTTAGCTTTGTCATCGAGCAGGAAAATTCATTTACCATTACGAAGTCTCGTTTAAGCTAATCAAAAGTATGATTTTTTTATAGATATCGCATTTTGCGGCATGAAAAAATACAGAATTTTGATTGATCAAATTTGCCCATTCCAACTGCAATAATTTACCTGCCCTAGAAAACCATAAATTACGAAATATAAGACTTTTTGTGGTCATACGATGATTTCCATCAGAAAAAGATCATTAGAGCAAAGTGAGTAATATATTTTTTTACATTTATTTGATATCGCATTTTGATAGCCTTTCAGTTAAAAACTAGTGTAAAGTTAATACTTTCCCCCACGTTTTGTCTTTCAGGAAGATATTCAGAAAGCCTGGCTATATTCACGAATTGCTACACAGGAAATATGGAAGGAGTTCTCAAACATTCAGACTATAATATATGCATTGAAATACAGAAAAATAATGCTAATCCCTCATTTTTTATACAATGATACACTCTGAACCATGTGATTCTGCCACTAAGCTATGATAAACCTAATTACTTTTTTAGATAATCTAATAACTTGAAACTGGCTTTTAAGCATTTAAAATCCACATCGTCAAAAAAAAATAATAATAATAATAATTAATACTTAGTTGGCTATATTCACATGTTGCAAAGGAGAAATTCGGAAAATATTCAAATACAATCTCTGACAAATGCAGAAAACAGAAATCAATGTCCATCATTCATTGTTTAACTGTAGTAGTCGATAAAACTGATACTTTCTATTTCGAAAATATAGCAGCCTTACTGTTAGATTACAAAGAGTTCAATTATTGTAATTTTTATGTTATCTGAAGACTGTTGTATGAGGCATTTGAACTTTAACTTGGAATCCCAAGAAAACTTTTCGTTGATAGTGAAGTGCATTCATATGTAGCAAAGGAGAAAAGGAAAATCCTCAAGTTCCTACTTCTACAGAAGGGCAGGCAAAAATGCAGAAACGTAACATCCCTCCCCCATTGTACAACCATGTCTATATGTTCAAAGACAGTTCTTGAACCTCCGAAGAGCGCAGTTCTACAACTAAACGATGAACCTTAACCCCTTGACTGACGAATTAAATGGAATTTGATGCGACAAAAAAAAACTATTTAATTTCGCTTAATTGAACTACACCATCAATTTACACCATCATCCCCACTTTCATATAATGCATCCGGCTTATACATGTTACGGGGATTATTTATAATCTTTACTAAACTCAAATATTGGCTAGTATAACATTCACCGTGCGAGACTTCTGCTAAACTGAACTCTTACTTTCAGTGTGCTTTTTTAAATGAGAATCGTCGAACGAGTGAAGCAACTATGTAATCTAATTGTAACTTGCACGGCGTCCGCCGAAAGAAGCGCTTGACGAGTCTGACTCGTCAAAGTCTGTGATGGCCCAGGAAATCAATGACGAGTCAGACTCGTCAAAGTCAGTCAAGGGGTTAAGCAAATATCCGCTTATAATTCCACACACACAGATAATCTTTTGTCATCTATATTCTGTCATTCATGACATTGCTTAAACTTTCATTCAACCAATCGTCAAAAACACTTTATAAGAGATAATCGTTTTTCAATTTGAAAACTCTTCAGCTATCCTATCAAGGTAGACAAAGACTGAAGTGTAACAGTACTGTCTCAGATAGTTTATTGTGGTGGGAAAAACTTGGCAACACATATTGGTCCAATATTGGCTTATCTTGGCATTTCCTACGTTGGGAAGACCTTGGTCCCCATGGCAGGACCAATCTTGGCATACTTAATATTGGGGAAAACGTAACTTCCGTTATCGGTCCCTTTTTGGGCTTATCTTGGCATCTGTATATTGGAGAAAACTTAACGCCCATCATTTGTTCATTATTTGGGTTATTTTGGGCACTATTGCCAATATTGGGACAAGCTATTTCGCTACTTGGTTATTTCCAGATATCGAAGTCATTGAGCACGACAAATCTTTTTGTAATATAGGATATACAAGTGACAAGGTAGATACTTTATCTGATATCCTCTTTTCCTTACCAACATACTAACGATAAAGCATTCTTAGCAACATAATCGTTTTTGGTGGTGTAGGTATTGAAATCGCTACCTTCCGGACAAGAAAATAAGACACCTTTTTCACCAGCCTTTAACGCGGGTTTCATTAAATTAGATCTAATGTAGCGTTGGTTAGCTAGACTTGTAAAATTCCCAGGAATTCGGAAGCTTGGGAATTTAGTCGGAAATTTCGGGAATAAACCAGGAATTTTAGGAATATTTGTAATTTTAAGGAAATAAATTCAACCAATCATGCGTCGTTTAATATGGACTATTTTGCCTTATAAATATGAAGAGAAGTCAAATAAACTACGCAAATATGCAATAAAAAACATCTGTTCTTTCTTCTAGTATCAAAGTTAATTAATTTCATTCTAAGAAAATAATACTTGTTAAAATATTAAAAATAATGAATTGGTATTTAATAAAAAAAATATCACGATACATTTCTCCGGACTGTCAGAATAAATATTGATATTTCGATGTTTCTATCATTATACAAATTCATGCTGAGAAAAAAAGGAAAAAAATGCATTGATTTTTGAAATTTTTCTAAATTCGTCAATAACGCAAAATTGATTTGTTTTCCTGAAAAACTTTCTGTTACCGTTATTAGTTGTA
This sequence comes from Latrodectus elegans, assembly GCA_030067965.1. NCBI lineage: Eukaryota > Metazoa > Arthropoda > Arachnida > Araneae > Theridiidae > Latrodectus > Latrodectus elegans. The sequence continues at coordinate 23,629,021 of CM057821.1, read as the reverse complement.
GAAATGATAAATTAAGTGAATTTTTTTATTTATTTTCAGAAATATCTGATAAAGAAAACTTAAAAAATTTCTAAATCAACTGAAAATTTTCAAAACCCTCGAGGCCTTTCTAAATTTTCAGAAATAAACCTGGTTTTCTCCCTTCTTTACAACAAAAGGGTTAGCATAATAGCCTCAGCTTAACAGATGTTTTTAAGATAGCTTTATAAAAAAAAGAAAAAAAAAAGGATGAACAAGTTACCTGATAGTGTGTGCGCGTATTTTTTCAGTTAAGAAATATACCGTATTTTTATTTTTGCTAAAAAAATATTGCTTTAATATTTGGAAGATGACTGCTTGTTAAGTGAGCCTCTCACCTGAAGATCAACATCCTAAAGGGGCTTACGTATTTTATTGTTTTAGAAAATCTCATTTCTCTCTGCTAATATGATGAGGAAACTGCAGATTCCAATTTCTCTCATTTCTAGACTAATTTAAAATTACAAAAGAAATGCTTTACATTAGGATGTCTTGTTAGCAGAATTATATACCCAACCTAAAATGAATACATGGAAGCCACTAAATAAATAGCTATTAAATCTTAGTTTTAGTGTAATATTTTGTAATATTTCTAATTTGTATACGGCAATAAATTATTCAAATACAACTTCACTAAAATAGCATTTTACATTTATAAACAGAATAAAACAGATTTAAAGGCTATTTTTTACTTTTAAAATCATTCCATTAATTTTTTATGATGCTTTTATACTTTATATGTGTAGGAACTTTAACTTAATTTAAAAACAACTATACTATATTTTTTGGGAAAATTTTAGGTTAATGTGAGGCAAATAAAATATTCTCTTGTTTGAATATTATTTCCTAAGCAAATGAAACAAAATTAATAAAAAGGAAATATGAAATTTATACCTTTATGATTTATTTCCGTTAACATTCATAAGATTTATTTGATAGCCTTTTTGTTATTTTTATTTATTAGTTTGTTATTTGTTTTATAAAAGTAATAAAATTTAATATAAAGGATTTCACGTCAGTTTTATATAAAAAAATTAAAAGATTTCACAAAATGTAAATAAAATCATACCTAAAATACATTTATAATTGGGTTGGCTCTGATCCGAAATCATTATATATATATATATATATATATATATATTATAAATGCAAGAGAATTCTAAAATACCGTTAAAGTTATTTTTTATAATTAGATATGAATATTTTTTAAATTTAAACTTTGAATACAATCTTGTAAAAATCAAGATATATTATGTACACATAGATTTATAATTTTTATCCTCCATTTATATGAAAACATTTGTATGATTAAAATTTTCCTATTTGCTTTAAAATCAAACGGTATCTTTCTGTAAAATGTGGCTCTTTTTATAATTTTAATATAATCTAAATTTATCTTAAATTTTTGTATCCATCTATTTATTGTTTATAAAATATTTTAAATCCGAAATTTTGTGTGTCAAAATATAACTTATACGTAAAATAATAGCCAAAAGCAAATCACTTTTACAGTTCCACCGGAATACATTACTATTGCCAGGTTTGAGTAGCTAAGAAATGGTGCCTAAGTAATTAATCAGATTATCTAAAATGCTAACACATAGGGATTATAGAAAATACTTACTTTCTGGACAGAAATGGTGAAAATAAATATGAGTTACGATTCCTCTTGAGAAATGTACACAGTCATTCTTAATGAATAGTATTGATCTTTTGCGTACTGGAATGAAGATAAAAAGAAATTAGAATTGTACCTGAGTATAGACTTGTGGTAAAAAACATTTCTTTTTATGCATTCAGTTTTTGTGGATTTCGAAAAATCTGCTGGAATGTATAAAAAACATGTAAATAATCTTCACATTTTCCTTCCTTTGCTGTCTTCTTGAAGTGAAATCATCTAATTATCTTAGTTAAAAATTTTCATTTCCAGTAGAATTAAACTGTTACAATTTGTAACTAAATCAAGATTAACTCCACAATTTTTCGGTGCAATTCAAATATTCCATTGACTGTAATGTTAAAAAAATTTTAATGAAGTATTTTGTTCCATATAATTCTCTTAAAAATTTCTAATTATAATATTCCATATTGTTCAAAATAACTCTTTGAAATAAATATATATTTTCTTTTAATTTTAAGTTCCTCTGGTTCTCAGTTCTGGAATTCAAATAAAAGAATTAACAGGAAGAATGAAATTTTAAACAATAAATAAAAATTTTGGATAAATAAATTAGAATGGAAACAAATATTTAATATGTGAGTGGAATACCTTTTAAAGTATATTAACAATCACAGTTGTTCGTTGATCTGAGTTGACATAAGTATGATATTTTTGTTTCAGTTTCTTGCAGTTATTCTACTATTTATTTCATTTGTTTGGATATTTTAGCGGCTTTAGAGCAAAACGTTACGAGCTCAATAATAAAGCAAGCAACAATTATTAAAATAGTTTTTATTTGTAAGTTCATAAATCTGTGTTGTGTCTGAAGTCCTTCATTTTTTCCTTTTAAATTTATTTATATAAATTTTATTAATGATTAATAAATTTAATTTTAGATATTGTAATAACATCGATTTTTTAAAATGGATTGGTCTGGTCGATGGACTCATATTGAAAAAGTATTGGAAAGAAATGGACCATTCTCCCATGAAGATTTCAATCCTGGACCTCAGGTTTGCTTTGAAGATGCATTATTATGATGTTATTATTTATATCTAATTTATTTGAGGAGTAAATTTGTATGTGTTGTTTCTTTTTTTTAATTAGAGTATTTTTTGATAATTCTCTGCAATGATTTCCAATTTTACTTATATTCTGGATGCAATGCAAATTTTTGCCAGATTAGAATAGTCTCTCCTACTAAATTAAAAAAAAAATTAACATACCTGCCAACTCTATTGAATTTATAGGGTAACTCCTAATTTTTCATTGTTTCTTCCTATGTCCGGATAAAGCATGAAAATCTTCTGATTTTCGGTAATTTCAATGAACAATTAAGATACAGCCGAAATTTTGTGTTTTAATGTAATTTTATAAGTTTAATATTTATAAATTGCACTATTGTAGTAAAGGTTGCCCCATAAAATAAATATTGAGACATAAATGTTGATGTTTATTTTTTTACTTGTAATACATTCTTTTATTTTTCATAGTTTCTTTATGAGGTTGATGAATATTTTATTAAAATGTTAAGATTAACACAAAATATATTTCAAATAAATTATTCTGAGAATGTATAATCTCTCTAAAGAGTAAAATTGTCTTTTTACGGTATTATTGTTTTAAACATTCTGTTTCAAGCAAAAGTATTGCTAGTAGTGTCTCCTGATTTTTTCCCTGTATTATCAGTAGAATCTACTGATTTTTTTATTTTTTTTCCTCCAATGTTGGTAATTATTAGTTATATAATCCTATATCTTATGAAGTTGAAATCAACTACTGGTCAATAGCAAAGAATCAGAAATATGAATAATATTATTTCTCTCGTTATTTATTTTTAATTAAATAACTGTGGCAGAATTTGAAAAAGGTTCTGTTTACTACTGTTGTTGAATAACTCAAAATCAAAATAATTAATAACAATTTTTAATTTTAATTTGATATTACTTTGAGTATAAAATGTATGTAGTAAAAATTCTTATACTACATCTTCTTTAAATTTTACTATGGTATTATTTGCTACAGGGAAGATCAATGACACATTTAAGTCTATAAATACATGTTTATCTAATAATATATAATCTATTTCTACAATTTTATAAATTTAAGCCAGTTAATTAAAATTTGAGTTTTCTTAAAAATGTATTTTACTATAGCTATAGATTTAGCTTTATTGCCCTGGTTGTCACCCATTATAGATAATGGAATATTTAATTTATATCTGTTTTTTATTATCTAATCTTTGTGAAATTAGATTCTAGTTACTAGCATTTTCCTATTTCTGTAGTAAGTAATTATAATGAAATATTCTATATATTTTAATATTTGAAATTTAAAGTAGCACGCAATTTCAAAGTTAAAATTTGAGTATGATTGATATTTGGTAATTGGATATCGCGATTCATATTTAGGTTGGTGGGATAACTGTTCATGGTTGGTATGAAAATTGGAAATCACACCAAATCTGCACAGTTACCTGGGATTTTACAATAAATTTTATTGACTTATCTGAAATTATTTTCAAAATATAACTTCTTTATAGCCAATCTTTTTCCTATATAAAATTTAATTTCTAGTATTCTTTATATTTTAAGCATTTAAAAAAGTGGCTACTTTAAATTTTAACATATGTAATTTTATAGAATTTTAATTTCTCATATTCTGGTAAAAAAAAAAAAAAAAAAAAAAAAAAAAATCATAAGCAAATACTATATTTTTTCTGAATAACCATATCTTTAAAGTACGAAATTGGTAAGTGCATGACACTTATATCTATAAAAATCAAAATCTTTTAATATTTAAAAATTAGTAAAAAAACTTTTATATTGTGTAATCTGTTCAGGCATTGTAAGTGTATGTATGGTAATTGCTCTGATTGATAGAATTCATTATTTTTAATTTGATGTATTAGATTTAATACTAGTTCCTTCCTTGAATTGTAAAGAATCTGAAAACTGAGCAAGACCACTTTCTAATTATGTTTATTTCTGTAACATTTCTTTTTTGTTTTAAATTCATGCCACTTATGTTTATTTTTACAGTTCACATAATAAATCATCAATCATTAACCAAAATTTTTGATGAAACTGAAGAACAAATGTTATATAATTCTGTACTTGCAATTTTGTTTGATAAAATCCAATGAGGTGCTACAGGTTTGGCATGATTTCCAATTTTTGCTCCATGCACTACAGTTATCTTACCAACCGAAATAATGTCATTTTGCACAATATCCAGTTTTATAAAATTCTGAACCCTTTTAAACATGAACTTTCCATATCGCAATCTCACTCTATTTTTGATATCAAATATTGAAATATTGTATTTATTTCATTATAATTGCTTATTACAGAACTGTTATTAAACTAATAACTATAAACCAATTTCACAAATTTTACAAACTTTATATATTACATGGCAAATGTAAAATAACTATGAAATCAATATTACTAGTCATACTTGTCCAAAATATATATATAATAAATTCTTACAATTATTTTCAATTAATCAAAAAAATACAAACACTTTGCAAATGCACCATATATAACAATAAAATGATATTAACAACTACATTATGAATCTAAATTGTTAACATAAACTGAATACATTTGTAGGAAAACTCAAGTTTTAATTAAAGTGGCTGTGACACTAACCTTAAACATAAATATAAACCCATTCTATCATGGGAGACAAGCTGGCAATGAAGCTAAATTAATCATGTAAATAACTTACACATTTATAAAAATTTCTAGTTTCTAATTAACTAGCATTATTATTCATTGTAAACCTAAATACATATATGTGAAATATTTTTAATAATGCTTAATAAATTAAAAAATAACTAATACTAAATCTGTGGCACAACAGTTCATGTGAGCCAAAACCTACAATGCCCATATCCATTGGCCCTGGGGTGCACAGCATATGTTCTGGTGATTTGTTTAGTCTAATGCAAAACCTCTTGTGTTTAGTTCCCAAAAGTACTTGATACTCTGTTTATCAATCCACTGAAAGGAGGAAAAGCTGAGTCGACCTTGTCCAACCCTAGGATCGAACTTTGGACCTGTGCTTTAGGAGTGCACAGTGCTACCACTAAGCCACTGGGCTTCACTTAATAAAGTAAAAATATTATTGAAAACTGCAATTTTAATTCAGTATCACCTAAAAATAATAGTTTTTGTTAGTGTTCAGTATCTTTTATCTATTGTTTTTTTTACTTTTTCTATAGAGTTAACACTTTCTGATTTACATGCTTATAAGAAGGATGTTGTATCATTCTTCCAAAAAAGAATACAGGTCCAATTAACTCATATTTAAAACTGTAAAATGATAAACTTTGAAAATTTTCTTTTGAGTTCAAATGTCTAAATATAAAGATAAGTTGAAACTCAAAGAAATACATTAGTAAGGAAAATACTATAAATGTTTTAATACAGACAGTTGCAAACTGTAAGCAAACAATACACAAAATCTAAATATAAGTTTATTAGTTTATTAAGAGATAATTCAGGCTGCGTTTTAACAATAAGAATTGTGAAAATGAACAAGTATCTAATTTTTTTTCTAAATGAAAGATATTTCCAATTTTTTGTAGCTCATAATTATTATAATGCAAATACTTCTATGTATCACTACAAACTTTCTATTCAGTCTCTTTAAATACTAATTTTTCAATTTATAATTTTTGCAAACACATCTCTTGTTTTGTGTCAGCATACTTGTATATCCTTTGTTGGGCTCTACCAGTTTGTGGAAGCAGCTAGGGGATAATCTTTGTAATTTATTAGCAAGGATCAAGCAAAAGAACCCTTAATACTTGACCTGCCAAACTCTGAGGTATAATTTCACTTGGGAAAAACCATGACCACTACCTATTTAATGTGCGTCAGTTACATGTAGTAAAGGCAATGCCTCTTCAGCTAAGCTGGGATTTAAACTCATTACTTGCTGATAATGGGAGCAAAGCCCTATCTAACCTGCCAACCACAACCCTAATGCAGCTCTTATTAATTAAAAAAAAAAAGAAAACTTTTTGCTCTTTGATTGATTTTTTAGCAATACAAATTATCACAACCATGTCTTCTTTTTGATAATACATTAACTTAATTTTTCTCATTGGCAGTAGCCAAAAGGAAATAAACTAAAAATCATCTAAAATCAAATTTGATTAAATTCATTTTAAAACAGACTTAGAAAAATGTGCATTTTATTTCAATATCAAAATGTGTGCATTTCTCTGCAATAAAAGTGGGCTGCTGAATAAATTTAACTTTTTGCGGTTCAATGTTCCAGGTGATGGAACACCAAACTTTAAATTGTTACCAAATCGTTGCCATTTTATGATAAAAAAGATGAAATTTGGCTTAAAATCTTCTTTAGACTTTCGTTTTTGATAACTGATGACAGCACTACATTAGATAATCAATAATTTTCAATTATAGCAGATTATTTAAATCCCTTTATTTTGAAGGAATATTTCCAAAAATTTTTTCTTATACAAAAATAATTGTTTGAAAAGAAATTTCTGTTATTTTGTTGCCTGTACCTTGAACTATTGATTCTATATTACTTTAAATTTTTTACATATAAAGTATACGCAAAATTATCTGATAAATCTAGGTATTCCATCACCTGGAACACTGCTCCGCAACAGCACTTTTCCTTCCCGCGATTTAGAGCACAATTAGCTTTGAACTCATTGCTGAGGGGAACAGCTGTGTGTATTTTTTACTGTTTTTCTTTCTTTTGGGGTGTAATAAATTAATGTTCAGGAATGTATAACGAAGGATTAATTATATGGATAATATTTCTACACCCTTATTGGCCTCTTGAATTGGGAAGCTTCAGTGTGGTATTAAGAATATATCAGTTAGTTTGAATCCTCTCTTGATAGAGAAGCATTATTCTTATGATCTTGATTTTTCTTTTCACTGCTATTCGTTTTATAATATGGTGTATACATTTTTTTGAATTTATATACTTTTAGTGTACTCTTTTTCAAATATAGTTTTAATTTCTAGATAAATTTTTTAATTTGTTAACTGCAAATAAATGGTACACAGAAGTCCTTCTGAAGCAATAAAAATTCTTCAAAATTTGCCCTCTATTCGTTAATCAGAACTTGTGTATAGTGATAGTGATACAGAGAAATATGTTCCTAAACCACTTGATTAGTCTCAGTCTGAAAATAATGTGTTGGATGCCAGTGAAAATGATGGTGATGATTTATCTGAACCATTCTCCTGTAGGCAGTCCCAAAACCTTATTTGGATAGCTAAAAAAATTGTAAAATTTTTATTTATTATTAATTTTTGGAGTAGAGTAGCAGGCCTTGTGATGCACCCTGTACCATGCTAAATCTGCTATGCAGGTGTAATGCATTGTATTTTCATTCATATACCAAAACATTTACATGTATACGAGCTTCACTGCAATGCCTGCTTTTTACGACCTTTGCGGTGCAGTGTTCCATGTGATGGAATACCTACAAAATTGAAATGATACATGCAATCTTTCACTGTATACTTATATAGGCCTAAATAGATAACCTACAATTTTTTACGTTAATATTTCAACTTTAAAGGTTAGTGCACCTGAATGGGTTAAAACAGCATTGTTTAACTTTATATAATTTTTTTATTTTATCAAAGAATAAAAAAAAGATAACCATAAACTGTAGTAAAACACTAACTAAAACAGCAATGAATTCACATTACACCTAATAGTATTATGGGACACATCCAATTTAACCCATAAATTTTATTAAAACATTTTTTTTAAATCTTGCATGAAGATAAGATAATTTTGATTAAATTGCTAGACCATAAAATTTCAAAGCAATTTTTTATACATGGAATTAAAGAAACAAGAAGATTTAATAAAAAAAGTGAGATGTATTTCAGTATTTAGGAATCAAGTCAAATGATATACTTAGTAAAATATATATATAATACATATGAAAAGGTGAATGATTCTATCTCGAGGTACCACTGTATGAATTACGAGAATCTAAGTCATTTAAAGATTTGAGAACATTTCTCAAGGAATTCTCTCCTCTCTCAACTTTCAAAAGAATTTATCAACTTAGAGGTTTTTTGTGAAATAATGAGCATAACAGTGTTACCAGAAAAAAATTTACTCTATTCTTGGTTTGAAACTTCTTTGCTATTATGTTTCAATCATGTTACATCAAGCCTTAAAGAATTATGAAATTCTTTCTAAATCAAGGAAAGAAGTGTTTGATGGGATTGCAACAGCAATTATGCTGCATACTGATTTATAATTTTATTCTTTGCATTTAATGTTTATTTTATGAGCTTTTATATCAATATTTTTCTTTTTGTACATTAAACCTACTTTCTGTTTGATAATTTTTATATGTTTAACAACCAATAATAGCTTTGATTATAAATGTTTAATATTTACAGCTGCAAACATACTATTCTCTATTTCTATTAAAGATACAGTTAATTAATATATTTTTCTTTAGCTGCTGTTTATTATTTTATTAATGTGTGATCATTACTATTTAATGTGATAAAACAATCTATTTTTTGCTAATATTAATACCTGCTTCTCTTAAAAAAAGTAAAAAAATTAACTTCAATTTTGATTAAAAAAGCTGTTTTTTTTATTTATCATTCAAGTAAACTATTTTAATAATCATTAATATCTCACATCATGGAATATAAAATTGATCTTAATCATAACTTTTAACAATTGTGTAATTTACAGATTCCAAAACAATTTATGTAAAACTAACAGATTGAATCTAATTAAAATCAATAGTTAATTATATTTGATATTTTAAAGTTATTTCAGAAAATTACATTATTATATAGAAGTTCAATAGATATGATTTATTTTATGAAACATTTGGTTTGCATAGAAGATTTGTTTGAAGTTCATGGTTTGGCTCAGTTAGTTTATACTATACATTTTCTTAATTTAATTATATTTTATTTTGATTTATTTATTTTGAAAAAGTCAATTAATAAATTTAATTTTTTTGCTTAAGAAATTTTTTTAAATATAGTTCACTTTTTTTCTAATTTGTAAAATTTATATACATCATTATTTAACTTGTAATATATTTTTTCTTACTAGATTAATTTTGTAAATTAGTTAAAAAAAAAAAAAAAAAAAGAAAAAAGATTGATTGCTAATAGTTCTTTATAAAAAATAATGCTTCGAAAATTTTATTTATATCAAAAATAAAACTTCTCAAATATTTTTTTAGTCCTTTGACTTTGTTCGCAATGTGTGTAATTTGCTTGTCATTGGTGCTGGTGGACTTGGCTGTGAGCTTTTAAAGAATCTAGTAAGTTTCATGATGTAATTATATTTTTAATTTAAATAGTTTAATTGAATATTAACTATATTATTTAGTATTTTTTCTGTGTATAAATTAGTAAATTGCTATTAAATTTGTTAGTTCTTTAGATCAAAATGAATTTATTGAAAATGTAGCATATTCAATAAAGTTTAGTTTCAATTATGTTTAAAATGTTTAATTTTGGATGGTTCACTTATGAATGAATGCCCAGTAAGTTATACTGACTATTAGAGAAATTTTTTTATGCTATATAATTCTTGTATTTTTCTTCAAAAAGTTGCTTACAGTGGTACAAAATTGTTTTCTATCTTTTAATTATATTATTTTCTCCTATGTCTGGTTGTAAAAATTTTGTTTAATTTATTTTTCTTAATTTAGAAATAAATTTGAATAATTGAATGCTAAAGATTTATTTTCTTATGAATATTTCCTCAACAAAATTATATTAAATCAACCAGCTTTAATAAGCCAGCAAACTAGTTCTTAAACCAGCAAATTAAATTCTGGAACTATCAGCTCATTAAATGAAAACCTTCTCAAATTTAAAGAGTTAATTATTTAGCTTTCCAGAGTTTTCTATTTAAAATATCAATAAGAATCTCAAAATATTCCAAATAGACTAAAAATGAAATAAAATCCAAATTGTAAAACAACTTTTTAAATTGATCTTTATTAAGAAAATGAAATGCTAGTTTTCTACAAAGGAATTATCTTGAATGCACACATGTAAATGAAATGCTAACTCAAATATTAACTATAAAAATATTAAACCACAGAAGAAACAATTTCAGGTAATTCCTGAGAAAAAGCAACTAATTTTGACTAAAAGCAGTTTCCACAAAAGAAGAAGCTGCAGAAATTATTTTAAGTGGTTCACGTCTTATTCTGTGAAAGTTTTGACAACAGTAGTTAAACATATATGACTTAATAATAAATTTTACTATAGAGAGAAATTTTTTCACAAAGCATTTAAAAATATTAAATGTTTTATGAATGAATTTTTATTCATAAGTTTTGAATCTATTCCTTGGTATAAAGAATTAAAGAAATATTTAACTAGTTGAAGAAAAAGAAGCTATCGAGATTCCTGCAATGTCTTATTATAATGTCAGAATTTTTCAATAAGATAACTTAAAAAGTGTCAAATTTATAACATATGTGTTTTGAAAGAATTTCTTAAGTCAATAGTCGCTATTCTTCACCGAGACTGAAATTCTTCTTAAATTTATTTAATTGAGAATAATTGATAGTGTAAAAGATACACTATTTTTAGCCTCTATCGTATATGGCTGGGAAATTACTCACAAAAGTAATTTCCCAACCATATCTTTTTTTACAATGAAAAATGAAGTGTGTGAGCTAAAAATGCTAAAATCAATATCTAAATTTGTGAAAACTAGTTTTAAGCAAAACAGTATAAGATTATTGAAACAAAAAATGTTAAATTTATTCTTAAAAATTTAGTAACTGCATAGTTAAAAAGTTAGTTAATGTGCAATAAAAATTAAAATTATTTAATGTGTTTTCAAATTAGTTTACATACAACTGTAACTAATAAACAGAAATTTTTTTATGAAATCATCAAAATGTATCCAAAAACTAAAAAAATCTTAATTTTTTTTATTATTTGTTTTTTTTTTTAATTTTTGTTTTTTTTTAAATTTTTGTTTGATTCTTAAAATATTTCTGTCTTTATTACTTAAATACTAGTGCCAAGAAATAGTTTTTATCTATAAAGCTATTTTTCGGAACTATAAAACTTCAGCAAATTATAACTTTTTATATAAATATAAAAATATTTTTATATGCATCCGATAAAAGCTGTTTTTCTATTTTTAACCTTGATATTTTAACTTTTTTTCATTTTTAACTTAGGAATGATTACCAAAATGATCAACCAGTAAATTTTGCATAGCCACTATTCATTATTAAATGCAGTTTAACATATTTTTTATGATATATGGTCTTGTGTTCATATTTTTTGTTTTAAAAATTTCCCCTTTTACTGCCAGGTATTATTTATAAATATTCTTATTACTGAAAAATTATGATGGTAAAATAAAGTATTTGTTACTAAAACAGTAAAAAATATTTTCAAATTTATAAATATTTCTTTAGTATATATATTTTATTATAACAAAATATTTCAAATATTTTTTTTAGGCTTTACTTGGATTTCGAAATATAGAAGTTATTGACATGGATATTATTGAAGTTTCAAATTTGAATCGCCAATTCTTATTCAGGTGTGAAATAAAAATCTTTTTTATATAGTAATTTTTTTTATATACATTTTCATGTAATTGTGTAAACATAAAAGCTTAAGCTTTATTAATTATTTTATAAAGAAATTGTTATTGTATTTACATTAAAATAATAAATTTCCATAAATCATTCTTTCTGTATAAGGTAAGTTTTGATATATGAACACTATTTTATTTGTCTGGGCGAGCTTTTCAAAAGTTGTGTACAGGGGCATTGTTAATGCATTGTTCCATAGTAACCACTTCTGCTGTATGCTTATTCAAAAATGATTTTTGATTGCTTCCAAGAATTTAGTAGAAACGTAGGCTTTTAATTTGGGTAAATCTGACTTTTAAGTAAAGCAGTTTTCTTTATTACATTATTAATTATTATTAAAAAAAACTATTTAAATTTTTTTGGTTATAATCAGAATATTAATAAAATGGAAACATTTTAATATATTTGAAAAAGTTATCAATTGAAAAAATCTTCCTTACACGGAAGTATCATATATGAAAATAAAAATAAGCACTAAAAATTCAATTTAAATCTTGGAAATTCATATTCAGTAGCTGGTATATTGTGTGTATTATGTTAGTTTTATTAAATGTAAATTCTAGGTAAACTATATAATCATTTTGAAGTTGTATGCTTTTCAGGAATAAAAATGATGTATTTTTATTACCTCTTATAGTTAAACTTATTATATAAGAATGTTTAAAGTTTTTCTAATTATGATTGACTAAAAAAAATGAAGATACAATCAGCATTTTAAAGTTTATATTGATAAATTTAATGGAATTGCAAGGCCTAATGATAGTAATATAAAACCAGGCCAATGAATCACAGCCTCATTGAATAGGGCATTTGTTTCTCATTATTACAAAGTAGTGAATTTGAATTCCTACCCAAATTAAGATATATTTTGTTTGCTAATGGGGGCTGAGGTGCGTAAAATATGTTGTGTTTACCATGTTCTCCATGTGAAATGATACCTCTAACAGTATTATATTGATTCCTGTTTTTAAGCCACAAAAACCCACCGACTTTCAGAGTCCACAATGATATACCCATTAGTCAATTCTGCCTGTAATGTCAAAAAAAATGATGAAAGTAACATAGTGGCTAGTTATAATAATTATAAATTTAAAGGAAACATGATATTATTGCAGAGATACTCATTTAAGCATAAGTAAAAGGCATAAAATGTGTTATTTGAGAAGTTAAGGGAAAATATAAATTCAGTATAATTTTGTAATGCTTTCAATTAAAAATCTAAAATTTTTCCAGAAGTAGATTTCATATGCAGTTTTTATAAATGGTATGTGTGTATCATATATTTGATAAAAGTATTGAATATTTATTTTTTCTGTTTAAAAAATATGGGGAAGATATGTTGAAAATTGCATAAAAAAGTGCATAAATGACCTAGGGATGTAAAGATATTTACATTCTTAACAAAAATATTTTTTGCTGGTTTCAAAGAATGGTCTACTAATTGTTAATTTTAAATAAAGTTAACATTAATAATGTATATATCAAAAAGTAAGAATGTGTCAAATCCTTTTGACTTGAAAAGCCTTGTAAAGTTTAACTTTTACATGATTCCTGTGTGAGTTATCAAAAAAATTATTGAAATTTGTTAAAATCTTGTTTTGGCTAATTATATGAAACAGTTATATCATCACTACATGTTATATTTGTAATTCAACATTTTATATTTAACATACAACATAATGATACACTTATGTTAAACATTAAGTTTCATAATTTAAGTAGATTCAAAATGAATATGTATTTTTCATTTCTCAAAATTACATTGCTAATATGTTAGTGTTAAAATATAAGAAGTAATAAATCTCTTGAAATTTCTAGATTTATGATGTAATTCTTTGTTGGTAAACTTTGGATAATTGCTGCATTTATTTAAACTATGTTTATTTATAAAAGTACTATTTCTGAATCTCCTATTTATGACTTTAATAACTTTTAGGGAAATAAACTTAAATTATTATATAATTGTAAAAGTAAATATTCTAAGAAAATATGAAGCATATATTTAGAAATTTGATGTATAAAAATAAGTTGTATGGTATACTCATTATTTCAAAATATGATATGTTATTTCACTTTGTATTTATCTAATGTTGAAATATATTCTAGACAAATTGGCAGCGTAAAATCTTCAGAAAACATCAGAATTCCATCTTCTTTTACAGGGCATTTATTTTCTGCAAATACATTCTAAAAATTTTTAATAGTCAATTAAATCTTAGAAGAATGTTTCTGAAATAAATTTAATGTTAATAATACATTTATAATATTTTATTAACACATATTCACTTAATTTGCTATTCACTGAAATAAAGATTCCACTGTTTTCAAAATGTAAGGAAATGAATTTGGGGTTTGTTAAAAATCTTGGCCATGAAATTATTTTAAGCAAATTGCACAACTTGAATTTGGAAATAAATTCTTCTAAAATTGCACTTGCATTGTAGATAATAAGTTTTTAATTAGTCAGGGTTCATACAACTCCTTGAATCTCTTAGAATTTGAATTTGTTGTATCTTTCTCTTAATAAGTTATTGATATATTTTCATTGGTATATGAACAAAATATGAATCATAAGAAGTGAAAACTGTAATTATGTTTTACTATGATCAGTTTACCTGTGAATATTTAATTTGCAGACTTTTTATGATTATCTATTTATTATATTTTACACATTCTGCTGTGGAAAAGTTCCAAATTTAAAGCTTAAAATATTAATTTTACTATCAAAAAGAAAATTATTTTTTATTATGTTAAAGAAAGAAGTTTCTGTAATTTTTTCAAGAAGGAGAAGATTTATTTCTTAGAAGTGTTTTTTATATTTGATTGTACAGAATGTTTCCTCTTTAACAAAAATTTAGTTCATTAAATGATTTTATAATCATTTTTTTAATTCAATGATCCTTTGAAAAATATAAGTATAGTATGCATTAATATTTTTCTCATAAGCATTTTAATACTTATATTATTTGTAGTATAATTAATTGATATTTTATAAATACTATATTATAGATCACTAATTAATATTTTGGATGAAATGCTGCAAATATTTTATTTCATTAACCTTTCTCCATTTTAGAGCAGCAGATGTAGGCAAATCAAAAGCAGAAGTAGCTGCAGCTCATATTAATAAACGAATTGAAGGATGTAATGTAATTCCGTATCCTTTATTACTCATTGTACTTTTTTTTATTTAATTAGTATTTACATGACAACAGTTCTGTGTAACCTGTGAGAAAAGATATTATTAATTCTCTAAAATATTTCATATTGTCTAGAAAGGGTACAAATTGTTGATTCTTTTAAATTAAAGTGTCATGTATTTAAAATGTTAGACTGATGTATTTATCATACATGTATTTCTTATAAATAGCATTAAAGTATGTCAATTGCTTTGGTTTTTTTTAAAACTGCTATTCAGATTCATTTAATTTAAAACAATTAAATAATTTATAAAATAAAATTTCTATTGCTTTACACATTATTTTGATTTTCATATTATTTACATCTGTCCTTAAATTTCAAGAATCTATACATCTTTCTCATTAATTTCATAACAACCGAGTTGTTACTCTTGTAGTATCTTTTCCCATCAGTAATGACTTTAGTTCAATAGTTTGTGACTCCCACGTTGTTCATGTATTTGTTACAGTTCAAGACCTGCTTAAACTATAGGTCGTAGTCAAATGTAGTCATGTAAAGTGACTTTAGAGTAAAAAGAGAAAGAAAATATTCAAACATTTTCTAGTATTTCTGATAAATTTGAATTAGATAAATTATTAAATTATAGTGCTCCATTCTTTAAAGTCAATAATACTCCATATTTTTTGATAAGCTGTTTATATTTAGTATCTTATGGGAATTTATAATGCTGTGGTTCTAACATAGCTAGAAAAACAAACATTATTAATTTATTATTATTTTAATCAGGAACACTCTACCTTTTCTAAAAATTATTGACAAATAATGTGCTATGTATAAAATTTTAATTAACAGCTTTTAAATATTTGAATGACTTGAATAAATAAAACTGTTAGATAAGTTCTTGTTAATTAGTTGTTTTTATTGATCAAATGGTGTTTTAACTTAAAATTAACTTTTAAAATTATGTTAGTTTTTTAATCTAATATTGGAAAATTTATCCAAAAATATGCTAAATTTTCATTTAAAAAATTTAAATATTTGATCTGTTATTGCTTTACAAAATAGTTAACTAATTATTTTTATTGTATTCTTCATTTTATAACTGTGCGACTTTTAGTTTTTTTCCAACTAGTTAAGTACACTGTATATTTCACACTGTAAGTTTTTTTTTTTTTCATGAAGACTATGTAATTAATATTTGTTGGAAGAAATGCAGTTGTGTTATTATATTTTTGTAGTTTTAGACTCATGTTACTTAACATCTATTTTTAATTCAAACTATGTGGTTATTTTTTAATAAATCGCTATTATGTTTATCTAAAAGTTTGCATTTTCGGAAAAAATTTAAATTGTGTAAATAGAACACATTTTAATCAATGATTTTTTTCCCTATCTATAATTTCTCATTTTCTTAAACATAGTTTTTTTTTTCATTGCTATAGACTCTTTAGATTAAAAAGAAATTCATTATTTTGTTACATCTTATTTAGAATTTTACTTTTTCCACAGTAAAAAAAATTTTGTTTGGCTCAAAATAAAGCAAAATTACTTGGGCCAATATTAAAAGAATAAGTAGGATGTGGCAAAAATTGTCAGTTAATAAATTCACTAATTTTTTATAACACTTTTTGAGTTATAAGGTGTCTATCATTTTCATGTGGTAACATTTCCTTGATATATTATATTTATTCCATTTAAAAACTTCTTAAAAATACATATGCATTTTTAGATTGACCTGATAGATTCTTTTTCAGAAATTTAATCCTACTCTTTTAACAGCACATTTTATGATATAAAAATATTCCTGTATAATTTTATTCTAATTAGAAGCTTTTTAAACTGTTGCATGGAAAAATAATTAAGTAATTTTATTTAATCTAAACTTCCTTTATGATTTTCATAAAATTTCATGAATAATGTTGCTTGTCTTAATAATTTAATTAAAACAATCTTTTACTGAAACTTTAGAACTTTATTATGTTACATTCCACTCTTTTTTGTTATACTTAATCTATTTCATATTTTAAAATTTAAATATAAAATAATTTTTGACAGAGTTAAAAGTTGATTCTTTATTTTTATGTTTATTATATATATATATATATATTAATGTGGTTTCCAAATTTAGTGGCTACCAATAGTCTGAAATTTATATATATATTTCAGATTATTGGTATGAAATTTTTAGTTTTTTTTAAGTTTCATTATTTTAAATAATATGCATTTATTTAAATTTGTATTCTGAAACTATTCAATAATTTTAAAAATATGTTATTTTAGTACACTCATATTGATATCATATACAGTGACAAAAATCCAGAAATGGAAACAAATGGGTGCCAAAAAATTTCTTTTTAAAAAGTTTTTTATAGTATAAGAAATTAAAGAACCATGGCTTTGTTGTGTATTTTAATGTAATATAATTTTGATAATGGGTCTTATATTTTATAAGATTGTATCTACATGTCTCTTTTAAACTAAACTCTGTGTCACGACAACCCATGTGGGCCAAGGCCTACAGAGCTCATCTCTATATTTCATGATTGAGATGCCCTTGTGTGTGAGGCATATGTCCTGATTAGGTGGTCAGCCTAAAGCAAAACTCCCAGTGTTTTAGTTCCCAAGCATGCTTTTGATACACAGTTTATCAATCCATTGAAGGGATGAAAGGCTGAGTCGACATTGCCATGCCCAAATGGCTCTTTTACCAATCTTAAAATTATTTTTTGATATCATATTTTTTTGTATAATGATTTAATTATCAAAAAATTTTTAACTTTTTCTGATTTTATTACTTTTGTAGTAATTTTTTTAATATATTAATTTTCCCCCAAAATATGCATTTAATGTTTTATTGCTTAACTTAAAAATGAAGTCACTTTAAGAAGATTCAAGACTATGATGAATCTTTTTATAGAAGTATGTATATTGATTTTATAATTTATTAATAATTATTATGTGAGGTCTTATAAAGACAATGTGTTACATCTCAATTTTTATATTAATAAAAATTATTATTTAAGATTATTTGTTTTTTTATTTTATTACTAATATGCTTATTTAACTTATTTCCACTTATGTTCTAAATTATTAATAACCTCATTATTTAAATAAATAATGTGAGGTAGAATTAGTTTTTCTCTTTATATGCTTAATGTAATATTTATGATTTTTTTTATTTCAAATTTTCTATGATATTTTTCAGAATTTCATATAATTGTGTGTGGATTAGATTCTATTATTGCTCGCAGATGGATTAATGGAATGTTGGTAATAATATTTATGTCAATTTAATTTTGAAGTAATTAAAAATGTTTTTAAAATTCTAATGATTACTGTCATTTTACTTACGAACTAAAACATGTTGTTTATTTTTTAATTGTTTTTAAATACGTAATGTCTTCTAAATTTTTGGTTATTTTTAAAATAATTTTTTTAATAACATAGTTAAGATTAAAAATATTTTAGTTCTATCACATGTATTCCAAAGTCAAGATCCAAATATTTCATGTATCAATTGTAATTTATAGAGTTTCACGTATAACATGTTCCTAATAATTAAATTAATTATGGTTTATTAACTATTTAAGATTTTAATTTGCCTATGTTTGTTTTGAAATTTTTTATATTTGTGATTTAAAGGTAGGTATAAACTCTGAAGAGGCAGAACAAGATGGAGCAATTATCCCTATGGTAGATGGAGGAACTGAAGGCTTTAAAGGAAATGTCAGAGTGATGATGCCTGCAATGACTGCTTGCATTGATTGCACATTAGACTTATATCCTCCTCAGGTTTTTGCTAACTTCTTAATTATTGCTTATTGATATTTCTATTATGAATATTTTAGCTGATTGATGGTAGAGAGGTTAGCATCCTTAACTTCAAAGCATTGGTTACAGTATGAATTCTGGTTTGGGCATGGATGTTTCTTTCTCACTTTGTGTTTGTCTTTATTTATCACATCTTTTTTGGGGCAAAGATGATAAACCCACTGGGTGCCTCACTATATGAGATGCTATCACATTGCCCATTATAGAGCTGAATAGGTCAAAAACCTAAGAACAGCCGGGCATTAGAAAGAAAAATTGTGTATATTTTTTGTATTATAATTTAACCTCTTCACAACAGATGATTCATATATGCATTTTTTACCGACGAAAGTGAAGACCGTATGGTTCACTCGTGCATTCCTGAAGAACTAACCTTGTGAACGGGCGATGCATATATGCATTTTAAGCTGGAACAATTTTTAATAACCACTATATAGCACACTGTGTCCATTACATTTAAACTGAATGTACTTTTAGTATTCTGACCTTCATTTTTTCATATTCTTAATTTTTTTTGTTTTTGGTATTTTGAACATCAGCTGTAGCTAAGGAGAGGTAATGTAAACAAACACAGCTTGGTTCTTCGACATTGCATGATATAAGTATTCTCGTTTCTGATAGTTTTCCAAAGACTTTTATTTTGTTTTTGCTTCTACGGGAGATCTTTCAGGGTTTTAGCATCAGTTTCATTACAGTTTTTATTGCTTTTGGTTATAATTTGCTCACTTCTCTTGTTATTTTGGAAATTCTTTACTTCAGATTATTATAGCGAGGAAGTTTTATTTAGAGCTTTATACAGAGGATGAATGTACAACAGAAGTGCATCAGACACCCCAAGAGCCACTGTGCTTTTATGGGAACAGCATCCCTATCTCTAGACGAACTGTTTCCAGGGACAAGAACCCTTATGAAGAAAAGACTATTCCCCGGGTCCTCTGTCAACGTATCTACCTCCGCCTGAGTTCAGTTGCATTACCGCACTTGTGCCCAAGGACACTATCTCTGCGTCTGGGTTAAGGAATATTAATCCCATTCCCTTTTGGTCGACAGCGGGACAAACACGTTGTGTATCTGAATCTAGCGTCTAACATCCTGCTTCAAAACGGATTTTTCCAATCCCTTAGGGTATGCTGACCGATGTTCAACTGTTGTTCAGATGGAACCCTTCTCTACCTTCAGCCCTCAAGGTTCTCACTTGAGTATTTGCTACTACCACCAAGATCTAAACCAGCGGCGGCTCCAGGCAGGCTCACGCCCGGCACCTTCAGCTGCGACCCTCCTACTTGCTGCGGCGTAAGCCTTCGTAAAGAGTTCTGCCGCAGCGGCCTGGTATGGGCTTGACGCTGGAGCGCCATTCATATGAACTATTTAGCGATTTAGATGAAGGTTATGATTCATCTGTTAAAGAGTTAGAAAATAATATTTCTAGCAATTCTGACATAGTCATTTTGTCAGAGACTGAACTCGCTGAATGCCTGCCTACCACCTCCCATAAAAGTTCGACTCAAGATACTTTATTTTGGACTCGAGACCTGCAAGAATTGCATCCCCATACATTTACTAGAAAACTGAAAATTAATTCTACAGACCATGCAGAAAAGGAAATTGATTTCTTCAATATTTTCTTTGATGAGGAACTTTTAAATTTGTTTGTTGAAGAAACAAGTAATTTTGCTCAAAGTTCTCATAGAAGTCTTCCTTCAATTTTATATCAGCCAAATTTTCAAATTTAATTAATAAGAACATTAAATTTAATTAATAAGAACAGATGCTATGATAAATTGGTGGGAATTATCAAGAAGCCTAAATTAAAAATGTATTTTACTACAAATTAGGTATTCGCTACTTCACTTTTCAATAAAGTTATGCCTAGAGTTATTTTTCTCAACATTTTAAAATTTTTACATTTCACATCAAACAAGAATGCTAAAAAGTTGGAAAAACTAGGATTAATTGTTGAGAACTTAAAAAATAAATTTAAAAGAACTTATATGCAGGAAGAAAATATTTGCTTTGACGAATCCCTGTTTGCTGGGAAAGAATGCCTTGAATTTTGTCAGTATGATACATCAAAAGATTTCGTTACTGCACTAAAATATATAAATTATGCAAATCAGTATCCGGTTATCTGTGGAACTTCCTAATTTATTGTGGTAAAGACACCGAAATGTTAATCCATGAGGGCTCATATGTAGAAAGAGTAGTAAAAACATTGATGAATGATTTATTTCGAAAAGAGTATAATTTATATTCGGACAGATTTTTCAATTCCCCATCACTTTGGAATATATGTATTCTATAAAAACTAATATTTGGGGAACAGTAATAAAAATGAGATAGAGAATGCCCATAGACTTTTCCGAAAGGAAATTAAAAAAAGGTGAAATGGATGTAATGCAACTGAATAATGTGGACGTTATTGTATTCAAAGTATAAAGGAAAGACGTTTTTATGCTAACAAGCATACATAAGCCAGAAATGGCTAAATCTGGGAGAAAAGATAGAGTCGCTGGAACATATTTTAAAACCTAGTTGTATTATCAATTACAACAAAAACATGGGTGGTGTAGAGTTGGGAGACAGAGTAGTGACACACCATTCATGTTTTAGAAAATCGGTGAAATGGTACAAAAAATTATTCTTTGGCCTTATGGATACAATAATATTGAATTCCCACATTCTGTAAGACAAAAAAGTACTAAAATGCCACTTCTCCAATTTAAAATGAAGTTAATTGAGCAAATTTGGGAGAACTATGAAAATTATAGAGACAAAGCAGTTTACAATGAGATCTGTACCAGCTGCTATTTGATTATCTGGTAGGCATTTTCCTGTTCTTTCATTTGAAATTAATTTGAACAAAAAGGGAGAAAAAAACCACAGAAAGTGTATGGTTTATTTACAAACCATGCTGAAAGACAGAAAAAACATTTTATGCTTGTAAATCATGCAATGTTGGACTTTGTGTTTCTCTGTACTTTGATATTTTCCATACTCAATCTTCATTTTAAATTTTGTTATTTTTACTTGTAAACAGCCCTTGTATATTTTTTATTAATTTGAAAATATATTAAAGTATTTTTTCAATTAAAATTTTGGAAAAATTGGAATTGCATTTTTGAAAATTATTTCTTAAGGTAAGCAAACTTTTTTTTATGTTATTTTCATATAAATAGAAGGAAAAGCATTATTAAAGTCTAGTTTTAATGTTATAAAATAGATTATGTAATAATCTAAAATGCTACCAAAAATCACAGCAGTAGGACTTTAAATTTATTATTTATGAATTTTTTTCTAAAGCTTGAGCTAGCGAAGCAAAAACCCCGTCTTAAAATATCATTCCTTCCACTTCCGCTTCGTCCATGCGCATCTTAAACAAAGGTGCCAAGTCGTGAAAAGGTTAACTATTTTATTATGTATTTAAAAAAATATTTTCTCTTTTTGTGCAATATACTGTACTTTTAACCAGTTTCTCATATTAATTATTCATTGTTTAATATATAAAGTTTGCTATTAGATTATTTACATTCTTAATCATTTCTTTGCCAAGTATTCAAATGTGAAAATTATAAATAAAATTTATATGAAAATGGTGAAGGAAACTTTTTCAATATATGGTTGTGTTTTTCTGCTGAAAATTATATCTAAGATTAACCTGTTTCAAAATATTGTATTTCATTTTTGCACCATTCAAATTGGAGACTTTTTTTTTTCATTGTAAAAAATTGTTTTTTATGTTTAATAAGATATTTATAAAAAATATAGAAAGAAAAATTTTAAAAACTAATGAAAAGAAAATTAATTCGGAATACTAAATAACTGCATAAATAAAGCTAAACAGAATTGAAGTCAGAAAAAAAGAAGGAAAAGCATTATCACTCAAGTGCACTCAGCTTATATGTTATAAGTTGTTATTCTGTAATAAATCTACCTACTGTACCAACATTTTCTATTTATTTTGATTTTTTTCTCTACAAATATACAAATTTGAAGATTGGATAACCAGTTTTAAAAGGAGTTTGACATTTCTCAGGCCAGTAGGATTATCTGGAGGGTTTAAAAAAGAAGCCTCTTTCGCAAAATTGTCTGCTTTTTCATTACCAGGCAAGCCGCAATGGCTAGGGATCCATTGTAAAGTAATTTCCTTTCCCGCAGACAGTAAAGTGTTAATGATAGTCTTACATTTAAATTCTGTAGATGTAGGTGGGAGAGTATAATTTGCCACTGTATGAATGGCAGCCTGACAGTCAACAAGAAGGGCAAATTTCATTTTCAGTAAATCTAAACTTTTTCAGAGAGTCATGTAAATTGAGAAAAAGACTGCAAGAGAAAGATGAAGGTTGTAACAAATTTAGCGTAACCCATGGTACACCACAAGGAGACCTGTTACACTACACCCCAAATCAGTTTTATAAAAAATGCATTATAGCTGTGGGGTACTCTATTATTAAGAAACCTTTAAATGAAGGTTATAAAAAATTTCCTATATATATATATACATATATATATATATATATATATATATATACATATTAAACAGTAATTTACAACACACTTTTTTTTTCTTTTGCTAAATTTATTGCGATTTTATGTTTACCATTTAATAATCTAACTTGTAGACATGAAATTAATGTTCTTAAAAAATTAAGTCTTCAAAAGTAAATCAATTCTATAATGCAATTAATTTTAATTGTAAAGTTAATGGTTTTTATTGTGTTCAAAATTATTCTACTGTTTAGACATGACATTTACAGTAAATTACTCATACAGGAATCAAATCTACAACCTATATTGGTCTTAGAAAATAAGATTATTGGTCTTCTTAAGTGTTGTTGCTTATTCCTCAAGGTCTAGTCCTTAGATTATTCCTCAAGCTGCAAGCTAAATCATGTCCAGTAGATCGTGAATCATCTAAAGTCATAAACAGTAAGAGGTGAAGTAATAAGGTCCTCATGTAAAAGCCCCACACAGTTGATCAGATTTTTCAGGGGAGAACTGTGCACTCAAGATTTCTGTCCATCTATATATAAACAAGGCTACCTATATGTCCACTCATGAGTCTGCTGATAGTGCATTGGACAGCTCTATCGCTTCCAATTTTGAGGGCATTACCAGGAGTTTTCCCAGAATACCAAAAGTGAAACAGGAGTTCTCAATATTTTCTGATTTGTGATCTTAGTTTTTTGAGTTTATTTCAGAGAAAGGCAATTCGTTTCCAGTAGTTGGTGAGCCAGAATCCCTCCTAAGTATTAAAAATTACTTGCATTTTAATTTTCTTTTATAATTGTTGATTTTATGTTTTTTTGTTCCCTTTTTTACTGCATGTTTTAGATATTAAATTACATGGATTTAGTTTGTTTGAATTGGTATCTAATAATAGTTCTATGTTAATAATAAACTGAAGTTTTGTCATTTATGTTTAAAAAATACTGTGTTGATTTTAAGAACAAAATTGATATTACCTCATAAAAATCTTGATTTTCCAACATTGGGAGGCATGCATTTTTCCATATCTTAATTTGGTAATTTCATAATTAATGATACTGCATAGTAACAGATAATATTAATTTTAACACTATTTACTGAAAACTAAAAAAAATTATGAAGCGCTATTTATGGTTTTAACAAAAAGCTGGAAGCTGTTAATTTGAATAAAAAATGGACATTGTACAACAGAAATATAATGCTAATAGTATTTTCTCATTTGTAGATACAAAGATCTGAAAAAAAACCCATTCAGAGTAAGATAAAATTAGGATCTCAGAGATTAAAGTGATGGTTGTCAGAGCTAGGAACAATTAATTCTCACAAATATCTTTATTTCTCACTTTTTGAGTTATGCACTTTTTTTGCAATAGAAACAAATTAAAAAGAGATTTTTGCATTAAATAGAGATAACTCCACTTCTGCTCAACAAATAAAAATAAGAATATTTTCTTGTTTATGCCATTTTATAAAAGTTTCTGAAAAAGATTGCTTGTCATTTACTATGCTTGATAAAAATATATTTTAGATTAAAGAAAAATAAATTAATTTTTCTTTTTTATTTACTTCCTTTCTTTAAATGAAATAAATATTAATGAGGAAGAAATGAGAAAAATATGCTTTTAAAGAAAATAACGATTTTTGAAAATTTCTTAAAAGAATTGCTTAATGTTAATATCTTGAAGTTTTTATTTAATTATTTGTTTTCTTAATTTATCATTTTCCAGGTAACTTTTCCTCTTTGCACAATTGCTCAAACTCCTCGACTACCTGAACATTGCATTGAATATGTGAAAGTTCTCCTATGGCCAAAAGAAAGAAGTAATAACCTTTTTTCATTAACTGTAACACATATAATTTTAGTCTGATATTACTAAACATTTTTGCTTGGACTCATAGTGGTTAGATTCACTCTTTGAAGTGTTAGGAATATTGTAAATGGGTTTGAGCCTATATAAAACCTTTGTTGAATTATGGATGATGGCTGTCGTACTTCTGCCTCCTGAATGTGCGCTTGAGTGGGTGCTGGAGTTTTCTGTATTTCCTTCCATACAACATGTGAATGTAGCCCACTATAGATATAAAAATTCATCTTGTAATTCAACTTATGTGATGGATATTAACACAGCATATAATTGCTTTCAGCCACTAAGCTGTTCACTGCATAGTGTCAACATTTTTGCTCTAGTCCATTTTAATTTAAATTGTGTATTATGTAGAATATTAAAAAATTATTTATTATTCTATCATATTCCATTTTATGAAGATAATACTGATTTTAAATATATTTCTGAACTTACAGTAGAATAAATAATTATTTTTATTGGCTTAAAATAGAAAACTTTTATTTGACAATTGGTAAAAATATTTGATATTCAATAATAGTCAAATTATTTATTAATGTTATTTTAATATCAACTAATATATTCTTTGGGTTTTATTTTCGAAATAATTTTTCATTGCTTTTAAAATATTCTATTACTTTTGGTGAAATAATTTATTTTAATGGCTATGTTTTAAACAATTAATAAAATATTTTGTTGTTCTTTTATTAGAAAATGTTTTTCAAACATGTGATTGAATGGATGGATGGATGGATGGACTTGTTTGTTTTTTTATACTTTATTTTCAATATTACAACAACATTTTCATTATTTATTTTTTATTTGTTACTAAAATTTTCCAGTAAAAATAGCTTTTGTTTTATATTTGATATTTTATTACAGCAATAAATTGATTTGAATTGATTGGTAAACTAATAAAAATAAATAATGGCTTGAGGTGTTTTTTATTTTAAAAAAATGTAGGACTACTCATTATATAATGTTAATTTATACCTCAAATTTATATTCATCTATCATGATTCATTTTTAAATATTTTTGGAAAGGAATTTCAATATCCTGTTAATTTGTTTCAAATAAATAATGCATTTATATAAATGGTTAAATTTTTTAAGTTCAAATGAAAAAGCTTCTTCAGAAAACGATCATCACTTGTATAAGGAAAATATGTTAAATTCTCATAATTGCCTTATCTTTCAAAGGGTAGCTGAAGTTATGATACCACAGGGGTGACTTGTTTAATTTTCATATACAAATAAATAAAAATTATACGATCATATATATATAAGATATATAAATATAATATTTCAGTAAGTATCTTATAATTAAATTACAAAAAAGATGTTAAATTAAGCTATAATTAAATTAAAATTTACCCAAAAAGCACATTAAATGACACAATTTTCATTTTAGAGGATGAAACCCTTGATGGAGATGATCCTCAACATGTTAAATGGATTTATGAAAAAGCTCTTGAAAGAGCTGCTGAATATAATATATCTGGTGTTACTTATAGACTTACTCAAGGTAAGTGGAACTCTTTTACAATAATTTCAAACTAATGTAAAGAAAATAAAAATAATTATGATGTTAAAAGAACTGCTTCTTCATTTTTACATTGTGAGCATTTTTCATGTATTTAAAATATATTAACCAAATAATTCAGAAACTAACTCAAAACCACAAAAGTACAACCTCAAAAGTCAAATATCATTGGATTGGGTTATTAATATAAAAATAAATTTCTGGATCTGACACATAAAATGTTTCTTTAACAAAGATGCAGTAGTAGCTTGGTTTCGTAGTAAATAAGCCTCCTTTGCCACATAACAAAAATTAACAAAACCAACTACATTTAATTCTCCTTAATATAATTATTAATATTAAAAAGTGAATTAATGGCATTGTTTTATAACTGAATATCTTTCATTTAATACAAATTAAAAATATGTTTAGTAAATAAAATCTGATCATTATTTTGAAACGATTAATTTTGCCATATAATATGATTACCTTATATTGCATTATACAGTATTGTTATTGATCAAAAATTACACACTGTAAGCCTAATTTTTAAATTCTTTTTTTAATAATTGAAAAATAGCTTAAAATGCTATAAATAATAGTAAAATGTACTATGAAATCTGAAGACGTCAGAATTTACTTCACCAGATATTTTGTAATTTTCTTGCGCTATTGTTATTCTTAATACAATTTCACCTTCAAATCATAATTGGTATGTAGAAAAATATTTAAAATTCATCATTTTTCTTGATTAAATAGAAGTTAGTCTATGTATTCAAAACTAATCTGTTTGATATAATCATCTCTCGGAAACTAAATAGTTGTGTACTATAGATTTTTATTTGCTATTTAATTATTGTTTGTATATGCTTTGCCTTTGGAATAGAAATTTTTTATATATTTGCAAAAAATAGTTCTAAAAAGATAATTTATAAAAATACTTTATTGCTTTGGATAATTCAACATACTTAAAAAAAAATTTATACACATTATTTTCTCCAAAATTAGTGATATTTTTAATATTTTTAGATTTCACTGTTACATAAATTTAAATCTAATAGTATAAGGCTTAAAATAAATTAATCATATTATAAAATAAAGTTAAAGATTAATGCTTTTATAGATTGATAATATTACTTCTTTATTTGTATTAGTTGTCATAAGAACATTTCCTTACATTTATGCTATAATTTGTGATATATCATTTGAGTTATGAATATATAATGTAATTATAATTTATAATTTTTATTTAAAAAACATTTTATTTATTTTTTGTAATATTTTAGGTGTTATTAAAAATATAATTCCAGCAGTAGCATCTACAAATGCTGTTATTGCTGCTGCGTGTGCAACTGAAGTATTTAAACTTGCTACAAGGTATAATGAATGTGTATTCTTATTTTATAAAAAGAGTTTTCAAAACAAAAATTTTAAGTTCTAACAAATTTATTGAAATTTAAATTTTTTTTAAGTTTAATACTTAAATTTATAAGTTGTACATTTAATATGTGAATAGAAAGTATGTATTGAAATTGCCTTTTTGTTAATCGATTATTTTGTTATCTATTTAAATTATTATGCTTAATAAAATATTTTAAAATTTGTTTGAAGAAAAGTTTAATTTTGTAATTTGCAGAATTCTTGTAAAAATTTTATACTTAATTTTTAATATTTTTTTTTTAAATGTTAAATGTGACAACATTTTATTTATTGAAATAAATATTATATAAATGTCCGTGCTGATATACACATATGATTTTGAATAGAATAAATGTTTTTATTATTTCTTATATTTTTATGTTTGAAAAGATTGATTTCACAATTAAAGTAAATATAAAAAATATCATGTATTTTTTTTTTAAAACAATATTATTTTTCACTTTTTGTTGCTGTTTATAAGATTTTAATATAGTATCAGAATGTGAAGTTTTAATTATTTTTTACATGTACATTAAATTTTCTCAAAAATAATTACTATATGTCAAAAAGTAAATTATTATTATTAGGGGATGAATCTTCTATAGACGAATTTAAACGATATATCTTCTGTTTTTCCATCATGAGAAATGTATAAAAAATACTAAAATAAAATAAAATTGCATTCATATAAATTATCCTTTAATACTATATACCAAAAAATGTTTTAAAAGAAATTTTTTTTATTGTTTCTAATTTGCAAATATTTTAAATCTATAATAAAATTGGAAAATTTTTTTACATGATTTGCGCCATATATTTTTATAACATATTTAAAATATAAACATTTTTTATCATAACCAATAATAGCTATTGAATTTGTAAAAACCAAAGAATAGACGCTCTCACTCTTTTTTTTTTTTTAAGTTTTTTTATTACAAAGTGATTTAAAAGAATAAAAACAATAAGACAATAAGCCTCTTGTGTTGAAACCTTGTTGTTCATTCATTTTTGTGTTAATCCATTTTTCAAAATTACTTATAAAACTTTTTGCTTGTCTTAGAGTGTTTTTTCATGAAAATATAAGGCCTAAAGATTTTAACATTGGTAATGACTTTTGAATTAACTGAAGGTTAATTTAACATTTGTAAGGAATAGTTCTCTTATAAATGGAAAGGGAGCTTCAGTGGCTTAGCAACTTCACATCTCTTCCCATTAAGATCGGCAAAGTGAAGCATCATTTGCTGTGGCTAATGATTGCAAGGTGACTACATTCCTTCCCTCACTAAGTTGCTGGAGCTCCATAAGTCAGAGATGTGTCCATGTTAATATGTGACGTCAAGTCTTTCCACTGGTGTGCCATGGCTGTGGAGATGAAGGTGCTAGCTCAGGTGTTACCTCATCACCTGACAATGATTCAAAATTACAAGGCACTTGGTGATGGGCGAGTATTCCAAACTCATTAACTTAAAAGTACAGTCTGGAGTTTGTTTGCTCTGTTGTCTATCTATCAAGGGAGAGTCTTGTTTTTCTTTTGTAAAATAAATATGCAAAAAACTCTTTTATGTTGAAATTTCTGGAAATTAAATAATGTTACTTTATTTTAATTTAAATTGATCATAGTTTTTTAAACATTATTGCTACTATAATTATATTTCGATGCTTCTAATTTTACATTTTATTTTTTTAGCTCATACAAGTATCTGAATAATTATATGGTTTTTAATGATATTGATGGCATTTATACATATACCTTTGAAGCTGAAAGAAAAGTAAATAAAACAGTTTTTTTAAATATATTTTGTGTGTATTGTTGAAATTCTGATGAAAAACTAAAATATACATTTTTTAAACATATTTTGAATTTTTTTTTACAAAAACTTTGGAATTGAACTTCTAAAAAATGTATTTTGATATAAAGAATAAGTAAATGTATGTTATTAAAATATTTTATTTTGAAAAAGTTTTAAAAATACAAATTAATAATTGAAGTAAGTTCTTCATTTTATATATTTTAAAATACTGATTTGCCAGGAAATTAAAATTATAACACAATTGTTGTACCTCATAGATATCTTTAGAACTTCTGGAATTTTATAAATTACACTATCCCAAAATATTTTTTTAGATATTTTCCTGTTTTATATAAGGTTTATTTTATTAACATGTTTGTTTTCTCTCTCTTACTTTTTAAAATTTTTTATCATATTTTTATATATAAACATTATTGCAAAAATATAATTAAAAATATACATTAAATCATACTCTTCTTTCAAAAACTGCAATAATAAACATATGGAAACTTCGTCAAACAACAGATTTAAGTTTTGGCATTGATTGTTTTCTAGGACTGAAACATAATATTCAGCAAACTTTCTAAACTACAGATATTGCATTGATGGAATTAGATGTGATGCTAATTCCATTTAAATATATATATTTGCTTAAAAAATATTGCTTACTTAAAAAATTTATTTATCCATAAAAAGATTTTTTGATCTTCTTAACAAATCTTTTTAATATAATTCACAAAAGTGCTTTAAAAAAGTTTTATGAACTTTGTTTATTTCAAATCATTATTATTTTTTTGGAGGAATTATATCAACAGTAATTATCTCAAAAAAGTCCAAAATTTGATGCAAATGAAATTATATATTTTGTTATTATAACAAAATATATTCTATATCTAAAAATGTTTTAAACCTATCTAAAACATGAAAATTTATTATTTTCATGTGTTTATTAAAGATTTTGTATTGGTGTTTTTATTTTGTATAAACTTTTGGAAAACGAAATATTACTGTGTATTTTTTAGTCTTTTAGGTGAATAAAATATGTGTTTACATAATAGCTGAAGTATATAAAAATGTTACACACTCAATATTTAAAAAGGGAAAAAATTAAGCTGGCATATTTTGATGGAATAACATTCAGTAATACTTTTTATTAGATTATAATTTTTAAACTAATTACTTGTTTATATAAGCATAATGGTATACTAATTTAACATATTCCTGGAATATAATTTAACTTGATATTATTCATGTTGATTATCCCACTATATATTTTTAAAAATATTTAAGAAATTATGTTTTCAATTTTATATGTGAGTAATAGTAGTAAGTGTGTCAATGAATACTTATATTCATGTGTGTAGAAGAGAAAGTAAGAGAATATAATTTATTGGTATAAAGGTCATATACATTTTATCAATTTAATAAAATACTTTTTTGTTCACTAACAATGCTGTATAAGTTTAAAAACATTTTTGCATATGTGTAATTTTGAAAATGTTAAAAAAATAATTGTTTCAATGTTTCTTTTTCTATTATAAATACAGTTAGTATTATGTAAGCATGTTTTCGTAAATTTCAGGAAATTTAAATAAAAAGTTATCAAATGAAATCTGAGGGTTTCAAAAATATTTTTTGACTTAAATAAATTGACACTAATTATGAAATCTACTTTTATTTTTGGGCAAATATGAAATTAAACTACTTTATTCATTTACATCATGAAAAGTTATGAGTCCTTATATTTTGTATGATTTATTTTACCAAAATAGTAATAAAAAACTTTTGTTTTATTTCTTTTCTTCTGCAAATAATTTCATATTTTAACATAATTATGTTAATCTTAAATTTTACTACAATTATATAAATAAATTCCAGCTATGACATGTGGTAAAATATTCATAATTCATGAAGCTTATGAATATTTAATTTCATTCATGTGCTCTTGCAAAATGCAAAAGTTTTGCATTTGATTATTAGTGATTTCTCATTTTAATAAAGTTATATCTTTTTTATTATTGTATTTATTTGTAATATGTGTTTATATTTGGATTAGAAAAATTGCTTAGTATGCAGTGATGAGGTTCATACTGCAGACTTTTTTGATCAAGATACATTGCAAGATGTCATTGATTTTTTCATAGAAAATCCAAATTAGTAAGTATTTTTGGCTTTATATTAAAATAATGATATTATTATAAGGTTTGAAGCAGAAATGCAAAGAATGTTGTAGTAACACTATAATCTTATATGACTTAAAAAAATATTATTTTTTTTAAGATTACATTTATTAGAAATCAAAATGTATTGATAGTATTAAATATTCTTAGCATTTATTTAAATATTGTTTTTTATTTCCTTAAATAGGTTATATTATTGTAAGAAGTTTGTTAGTATTTATAAAGGCTACTTATGTAATTTTTTCATAAATGTTTATTTAGTTTCATTTTATTGTTTTTTAAAGCCAAATGAAATCACCTGGTGTGACAACTTCTATTAATGGAAAAAACAAGACTTTATATATGCAATCTGTTCCTTCAATTGAAGAAAGTACCCGACCAAATTTAAAGAAATCTTTAAAAGGTATTTGTGAATTATTTAATTTCAAGTTTTTTTTCCACTTTTAAAAAATAAACTAAAATTTTATTTATTGTACTCTAAAATAAATATTAAAGTAATTTATTAATATATAACTACTTTAAGGAGTATATAATAATTTTAATATTATAATATATTTACTATATAAATTTTAAACACACACTCACTATATACAGTGGGTAAAAAAGTACACAGATATGAATGCAAATCAAAGTATAATTTGTCAATGAAAACTTAAAAATGAGTTAAAACTAATATTTATTCATATTAAAAGGATGATAATGCAGGCAAAATTAATTAATAAATCTTAAAAACTAAAAAATGCTGTAAACATGGAACAAAATGGTCTCTGTATGGTGCCCTAGCAACATGAAAAAGTGTACAAAAATGCAAAATACATTTAGTGATTAGTGGGCCCTTCTTTGGCCTTTATCACCTGCCTTAGACGTTGTGGCATTACCCCTACAAGTTTTCTTTTTATTGTTTCTGGAGAAATATTACAAATGCTACTAATGGACTCTTCAACTTTGTTTTTTATGTCATATTTTTTAGTTGTCAGCCAATTTTTTCTGACAAATGTTCTATGGGGTTTTAATCGGGTGACTGGGGGTGGCTATGAAGTTGTTGTTTAACATTGTAAAGGCTCCACTCTTGGCAACTCTTAGAGGTGTGTTTAGGATTGTTGTCCTGCTGAAAAGTAAATCGAGTTCCAAGAGATAGTTTCTCTGCACTGGATAACACATTTTGTTTAAGAATATCCAGATATTCTTATTTATTTTGATGAATTGCAAATGTCCTACTGAGAAGCACTCACACATACCAACATTAACATAACACTGCCACTACTGTGCTTCACAGTTCTGCATAAATTCATCGTTAGTATTTCTTCGTTTTGGTTTTCTCCACACCATAACTCGACCATATGATCCATGAATGTTCAACTTTGATTCATTGCTAAAAAGAATGGATTCCCAAAGAGATCAAGACTTTCTTACATGCTTCTTCGTTTTCCTGCTTTTCCAGAGCTTTTTCATGTTGCACAAACTTATATAGGGTTTCTTCCGGGCTGCACATCCATGATGACTGCTTTTTTTAATGACATTTCTCATGGTTTGAGTGGAGACTTTAATGTTGTATCTAACCATTAAATCTACTGCCAACTGCTATGCACTAATTCGTGGATTTTCTTAAAATTAGCGTATGATGTTTCTTTTATGCACACGATTTTATTTTGGTGACCTCCCGAATCGAGCTCTATCCTCAATTGAATGAAGTTTACGATATCTTTCGATGATATATTGCCGAGTAGATTTCGATGTTTTAGTCATTTCACTAATCTTTTTCATGGATAATCCATCTTTTCACATTTTAATCTCTAATTCCCGAATAACTCTGGAAAGTTCCATTTTGAGACGATCAATATTAAACTCAGCAACTGTCAACATGCTGTTTTCTTATCAGTGATTAACTTTCTAATGTCAAAGATTTTCGGCAGGCCTGTTTTAAAACTCGTCAGAAAGAATTTGCATAACTCGCACGGAAACTTTTTTAGCACTGCAATTTTCAATTTACCTTACATATTGCAATTAATATGCTTTTCACATTTTGTAAAAATGAAAATGTATAAAAATCTTTTTTTTTATACTTAATTAAACACATATAGACAGTATTTAAATAAAAATACTTTACAAATTATGTTCATTTATTCTTAAATTTAGTGACCATATGACTTTTTTTTACCCACTATATATATATATATATATATATATATATATATATATATATATATATATATATATATAATAATATATATAATAAGTTTTTACATTCAGTCATGAATAAAATTAATTTTAAAATTAAGGAAATAATAACTTAACAATAATTTCATCTTCAAGTTAATAATAAATTTTAAATTAAATAATTAAAATAAGAATATAAAATTAATTTGTTTGTAAACGAAATTTTCTGCTTAATTAATAATCATTTTTTTTCCATCCTGCAAGATTTGGGACTTGTTACTGGTCAGATGATAGTTGTTGCTGATTCTAGCATGCCTTCTTCATTAGTCTTCAAATTAAATATTACTTCCAAAATGGAAACGTAATTTACTGTATTTTTATGTAAAAGAAAATATGTGTTTATGTATAATAAAGCTTTCATGTTATTTTTTAATTTATAAATGGTTTGTACTTTTATATTACTAGATTTCAAAACAATTTCAACAATTAAATTTTTTGGTTTATCTTCTAAGGTACATGTTAAAAATCGGTCTGCAACCTTAAATTGTTATATTTCTGTTAAAATAAATTTATATCAACTGCTCTTAAATGATAGATGAAATGAAAGTAATTTTGAATATTAATAATCAGTATCCCTCTTCATATATACAATGACATAAAAATTCATTATTGAAAAGATTTAGTAAATAGTAATATTTGTGAATTTTTAGGATGTGTCTTTATATCTTTTATATAAAAATTAACTTGATACTTTCAATCAAATTTTTTTAAATTCCAAAATAGTTTATTATGTTATAAATTGTGCATCGTAACTGTGTACATTAATTACCAATTAATGTATAAATGAAATATAAATTCCCAGTAATATTATGTGATTCTGAATAGAGAATAGTCTAAATAATAGAGAAAAATTAATAAATTTATTTTAGATAAATTATATTTTTATTTACTTCAATTCTACAAAAAATATATTACATAAAAATGTACCTGTGACCATTGACTTATCTTTTTTATAAATTAGTCCATAAATATTTATTTTTTACAGTATACTACTCCTTTAATTTTAGTAAAGTTCTGAGGTGTAACCTTCCTAAAATATGAAAAGCATATTATTAAAATTTATATGCTGGGTGTACTAAGATTTTTTTTTAACATTAGTTGTAAAAATAAACTTAATGTATTTATTTTAGCTTAATGTATTTATTTTGTGTGTGTGTGTGTGTGTACTGTTCAAAATAATAAGTTTTTAATATAGAATTCTTTTAAGTAGATGCAGAAAATAACAATAGTTGGGTGAATTTGAACTAAACTATGTTCATATGGAATTAAGAGAAAAGTGGATATTCATTTCTCAATTTTTGCAAAAAGGAGTAAAAGTATGTTCACTATAAATTGCGGCTTTCTTTCTTAACTTCAAGTCGCTGACATCTGCGGCTTTAGTGGCGTAACTTAGAACTATGGAATTGTGGAGTGGCGATTTGTTGCCTTGGATCGTTTCTGTTTTGGCACCACATGTTGCTAAAAGAGCTTAAAGCGCTTCACATTTGCTATATCAAAATACTGTGTGTGAGCATAAGAAGCTCTGGTTTATAGTGCGACTGCCGGAGAGGACTTCTTTCATTATCCCACGCACTTAGAAATCTAATGCGTGTGTAAAACGAGTGGCAGATTATGCTATCTCTGAATATTATTTAAGGATCTATCTGCCATCAAAATAACTCGTGCTTACTGCTAATTATGATTTTGAAGTTTTAATCAAATATGTTATGTAGAACAAAAATACTTTGCTTGAATTTCTTTGCTGTCAATTTCTTGGAATTAATTTTTTCTGTTTAAATATAGCCATATTTTCTTGTATATAATCCGCGTATTATATGTTAAAAAAAAAAAAACTCCGAATTCCGTTATGCATATTACAGACCGCCACGGATAATCTGATAAAAAAATATTTTTCACCAGAAAATTTTACAATAAATTTTTGAAAGAAATGTCGTTTATGTTTCATAAAATAAATAACAGATGGCGCTACGACTCGGTTGACTTATTTTTAATTATAATCAGTATTGTCCGATTACGTTCAAGAATGAATTCAGCTCCTCTGAACGATATAAGATTCCAATTCATTAGCGTCATTTCGCATTCCATCTTGACCTGAACTTTTTCGCTCTGAAAACATTCAAATTCGTATATCGTCATAGGGAAGTGAAAATTATTAAGTTACAGAATAAATTTTATATTGAAAGCTATAAGGAAGGCAAAAAAAAATGCTGACAAACGTGTAATGTAAGGTGAAAAACAAAGCATGCAATGTACAAAACAATAAATTTAGTCGATGTGCAGTTAGAAAATAATCTATTTCTTTCATTTAACTATTAACCAAACAAATAGTTTATTTTTAAAAACATTCTAACCTCGTTTTAAAAGTTATTAAAATCTAAAAATAGACAAGATTTACTAGAATCTTCTCGGATCTTGATCGATGTCGTGCTTTCATCTCACTTAATAGCACTTTTCGTTGAGATGGATTCAAAAAGATCTCTGCCGAACTGGCACCGAATGATTAGCGCACTTGCCTTCGGTTCAATAGTTCGTGGGTTCGACTCTCACCTTGGGCATGGATGTTTGTAGTGGTTCGGAATCCACTTTAAACCGTAGGTCCAGATCTAAATTGCCCTCGTGTGCAAAGAATGACCGTTGAGTAACAAACAAACCAATCAAACAGATCTCTATCACTGTATATATCTTTTTCTGTAGAATTTATTATATTTCTAATAATAATGTGTATTTTTTATTTTATTTGGCACCAAATTATCTGCAGTATAAAGTTTGCGACTATTCGTCGGAAAAATTGTTGCGGATTATGCGAAGCTTTTTTCTTTGCTCAAAAAACGGGGCTTGCGGATTATATACAGGAAAATACGATATGAGTAATGGTATCAGATTCTTTCAAAAAGTATGCATGACTGTTTACCTTCTCATTTTTATAGAATCTATAAAGTTAACAAAGTATTATTCGCTCCGAAAATGTAACCGTAGGAAATCTAGACGAAAATCCGGGAAATATAAAAGGAGCTATTATGTATCATTTTTCAAACCATTTTGAATACTAATTATAAAAACAGTGTGCTGTCATCTTGAAAAAGTGGTATCTGTTTTGGAGAAATACTTGGTAAATATTGATGGCATTAATCAAAAAATCTATTGTGCGGAGTTAATACACAAGGAAACAGTTCAACCAGAAGACGCTGGCGACACACGCAAAGAACACCTCCTTGATTAAAGAGCTTATCTACCGGTCACAAGGGAGGAAATCTTTCCAAATTGACATAACTATCGTCACTGTTTATTTGGACTTTCATCTATTGTTGTATTTTACTAACGATATCTTTCTTTCCTGCTTGTTTGAAAACATTTACAATAGTTGGGATTTTTGCACGGCCTTTTTGCGTTTTTGTCTCTGTGTCTAAAAGTGTGCCCATAATCATTTTTTAATACATTCAAGTTGCATACTGATCTGCAAGTGAGCATAAAAGAGGGAATAAAAAATAGACAAATTATATTTAAATAGGACATTAAAATATTTTCAACTTTTTTCACCCAAATCAATATTTGTAACAAGATAAAACTATTTGTAATTTAAAATTAAGAAGATGTTTTCGTGCGTCAAAATCTATTTTAAGTTGTAGGTCACTGCAAAAAAAATGATAGGAGTGACGACAAATCAAGCATCATTGTTGTTGGGAATGGAATTAGTGTAGGTAAACGAGATGGATTACATTAGGACCCCAAACTTGATGTTCTCTGCAAATAAAAAATGAAGTTCATGCTTTTAAAAATATTCTAATATGAAATTTCTATGGCTATTTAATTCGCTAGAAGTCTCTAAGTCTGGATTTTTTGCCTTTTATTTATATTTATTTTATATTTAACAGATACAATCACTTTTCATCCTAATATATTCTGTACCTGTATGTAGTTCATCTTGAAAGGAAATATATTTATGAAATTAAATTAATGCTGAAAAAAATATTTTTATACTAAAACGCATTAATTATATTTGGTAATTTTTTTATTTATTAATCAGCAAAGATGTATGGCGTTAAATATTATTTGAATTAAAAGGAGGAGGAAGGTACTTCAAACGAAATTGTCGATAATGAGATGTCGATGTTT
Source organism: Latrodectus elegans (assembly GCA_030067965.1). Taxonomy (NCBI): domain Eukaryota; kingdom Metazoa; phylum Arthropoda; class Arachnida; order Araneae; family Theridiidae; genus Latrodectus; species Latrodectus elegans. Next base: position 23,590,165 of record CM057821.1, on the reverse strand, counting down.
AATAGTGTAACAGGCCGATATTAACAATATTGACAGTAGATGGCGCTGCTGCCCAATTTACAAACAACATCGAATGAGATGAGGATAGTGATGTGAGAAATGGCAAGGAAGAACCATCCGGTTCCTAAATACGTTTGTTTTGTACCACCCTGGTACTATGTAACCTTGTTTGTTATTTTATAATTATTAAGTGTTTTCTTTTTGTAACTAATCTTAATTATGTGTAATGTAATAAATGTTTGTTTTGTTTTAACTTCCATTTTCTTACGTCACTACAACAGACCCATATTAACAATATTGACAGTAGATGGCGCTGCTGCCCAATAGACTTACAAACAACCAAATGAGATGAGTGTAGAGATGTGATGAATGGAGGACGAATCATCCGGTTCCTAAATACGTTTGTTTTGTACCATCTTACGTCACTACAATAGTGTTTTTTTCAAGATCGGCTAATCTAAATTAAATGTAATGTGCATGGAAAACGTTAGAAGAAGACATTTTAAGTTCCAATGTTTTATCAAATATTGTCAAGAGTGATATTGTTATAAGGATTTGACCTATCGTAAAAGCTCAATAACTGACGTTGTTAAGCAACTACAACAGTGGATGCCGTGCTCTCAGTTGCTTAAACTAAATATTCTGAGCTACTTTCTGAAAAATGGGAGTAAAATATAAAGCAATTTTTATGGATTTCTATCCTGTTACTTTATTTAATATATAGAGAATGTTAACCAACAAATTTTGGTTTCTTTTATGTTCGAAATGCGCATCATTAGAAAGTGCTCTGAATCATCATCATCATTCAAGGCGCGCCAACCCAGGATGGGCCATGGTCTTCTTAGCAAGTTTCTTCCAGCCACCTCTACTGGCAACCAAACTCCTCCAATTTTTTGTTCCAAGAACCCGACAGTCTTCTTCGACTACATTCACCCATTTCAGCTTTGGTCTTCCTCTTCTTACGCTGATGGGTTTAGCAAAATCAATTTTCCTTAGTGTTTTATTATCCTTCATTCTAAAATCATGTCCAACCCAATTAAGACGGCTTACTTAAATGTGATGTTTATATGAATTCTTTAAAATAATACTTTTTGTAAACGAACAAAGCAACTAAGAACAAGAGACATTTAAATGGACCAATTTAAAACATACTTTTTGTAAAGTATGTATATAGTTTATCGTGCAATTAAAATCTTTAATAAAATGAAGTTATATATGATTCGTCTCTCAGAGTAATTTATGAGATCTATTTGATTTATTTATGATTTTATATTTCATATTAATACTTTGGTATATTGTTCACTTACCTTTCGACATTTTTTGCTATAACAGATTTTATCGGATAAGGTTTCAATCCGGGAACTGGTCGAAACTTTTGATTTTCTGCATTAACATGTTCCCGAATGCCTCTTGGGACAATATCCACTTTTGGATATGGTTCTCCGATATATTCTGGAAATTTATTTAAGCATCCTGCCTTCATTCCTCCATCCTTTTAAAACATAAAGTAAATTAGTACTCATATTACTTATTTACAAAATTCTTTTTTGATTTTTAATATTTTTTTTATCCTTACTAGAAATACATGAAAATAATCTTATAAATAATAGCTTGAAAACAAGGTATGTTATTTATATTCTGAACTCAATTCTAGTTTATTTATAATCGTTTAACAGAAAATAAACAGTATTACAAAAGCATTTTCCAAAAAGGAAAAATTTTTTTTTCTTATGAGAATCTACATAAGAATTATGTAATAGTGCACACACACACATTTCGTTTATGATTAAACTATATCTGCAGGAGTCAGCAAGAAAGAGTACACAACAGTTAGTTATAAATAATATATAATAAAATTGTGAAAATTTTTATATAGTACACTATGAAACTCCTTTCACTTCTCAACATAATTGCTTCCTACAGTTAAAGCGTTTGTAGTATCTGATCACAAAAAAAGATTCGAAATTCCAATTTCGTAATCTTTTGTTATCACTCCATTAAATTAATTAATCATTATGTTCTCCAAATTTTCATCACTGTTACTTTACTAATTCTGTACCTTTCAATTAAACTCTTTCGATTTAACTATAAGGTCGATTTAATTAAATACTCCGTGAACCCAATTCCGAAATATCAATAACATAATTTCCGATTTGGATCTTGCAACAGATTCATTTGCAACAGAAATGTTGGAACAAGCATATACCATAGAATGTTCGATTCCTTAAAAAAGAATGTAATTAAATTTTTTTAAAAAAAAAACGTGTTATGGTAATTTTTTTTTTTTTTTAATTTCAAGATTAGTATATTTTTAGTGTTCATCTGAGGGCTACAAAATGGTTGAAATTTATCACAGATTGAAATTTCCCTAATCCCAGTGATGAACAACCTGCATCTTGTTTTTAGTTTAGAAAAAATCTTCATCTAGGTTTCTCCGCCATTCTTTTTTAGGTCTTCCTTTTAATCTTCCACAAAAAGGTATTGCACTAAAGATCTTAACAGTTTTTCTCATATCACTCCTTCTCGGATGGCGACTCATCTTTTTTTTTTACTCAGTTTTATACATTTAATAATGTCATTATCTTTGTAGATTTAATATAGATTTCAAGATTATATCTATTTCTTCAGGTATTATTTCTAATACCGCACCAAAAATAATTCTTAGAACTTTCTTCTCGAATATTGGTAGTACTTTTCTTCTGCGTGGTTAAAATCCATGTCTTTGAAGCATAGGTTAAAACTGATCTTATTAATATTATGAACAACAGAATTTTTGCTCTCCTTATTAAATGGAATTTCAAGAAAAAATCTTAAGCAAAAAAAGTGTTGTCGTAGTAATCTTTTTTTTCTTTAATTTCAAGATTAGTATACTTTTGATTATTGATCTCAGAACCAAAATGGTAGAAAAATTTAAACAGGGGATTTCAAAGAAAATCAGGTGAGTTTTCCTCTTTCCCCACAGTACATAATTTTTTTTCCTCATATTTATCCAGAGTTTCAATTTCAAATTGCTTTCTCCAATTTAAGGAAAGCTTCTCTTAGATCAGCTGCTGATTTTGATACTACATCCATATCATCGGAAGAATGTGTTCGGATTTCTTAAATATAGTGCTCGTTATATTAATACCTACATTTCTTATAATTTTCTTCACTGAAAAGTTAAAATGCAGTCAAGCAAGTGCTTTTGCTTTATTCCACTGCAAATCTTAAAAAAATTTCTAAGATTTCTCTGCCTGCAGTTGCATTACAAAAAAAGTCTTAGAAATAGAGAGCTTCACAAGCTTAATTAACTTCGTTGGAGCATTTAACTCCAATAGGACTTTTAATGCAGAATTTACTATTATTCCATTGCAGGACTTTCAACCCCATCAATGCTATCGTATGCCGTCTTGAAATCCTCAAACAAATGGTGTTTCGGTGCCGAAACACTGTACACTTCTCCAAAACTTGTCTCAAAACAAAGATCTCATCAAGCGTAGATCATCCTCTCCTGAAACCACACTGATATTTAACATCGTTGGAGAATTAAATTCTAATAGGACTTTATTGTAGAATTTACTATTATTCCATTGCAGGGCTTTTAACTCTATCAATACTATTGTATGCTGTCCTGAAATCCACAAGAAATGGTGTTACGGTGAATATACACTATACACTTCTCCAGAACTTGTCTCAAAGCAAAGATCTCATCAAGCGTAGATCATCCTCTCCTAAAACCACACTGATAATCACCAAAAACAGCCTCCATAACAGGAGACAGGGGATTAAGTAAAATATTAAGAGAAAATCTTATATGATGAACATACAATAAATTTATTCCTATATAATTTTCACAGTTCAATACGACGGGTGATGCAGTATCAACGTTTAGATTCGAATTCGGTTTCATAGCAATGGGAACGGAGCAACTTCAATTGATCCAAGGACCTGGGGCACCAAAGGGAGAAGTCTGACTTAGCTCCGAGCGCCTGCTAGCTTTAGCTGGACATAATGGAAAGCTCTTCGCGCCTAGGGTGACCCTAACAGGAGAATTTATTCCCGACGTACTTCGCCCATTCCATCCAGGAACATCCTCCCACTGCGATGAGGCAGGCAGCAGGACTTAGGAGCCCAGTATCCCTAAGATACAGCAGACTGCTTTTTTTTTGCCATATTAGATTCCTTTCTTTTCAACAGGGCCAGAAAGTCTTTCTGGAGCGTCACTGGTGCAAGGCTGATCAGGCCTCCCCGAGACATATTCTTGATTGTCTGAATTATAATGTGAACGAGGTTTTCAAGAATCCTATTTTATTTTTAGACTTTTTAATGATTTTTGGTTTTATGGAGATAGTTTAGCTTAGCTACACAGCATCTGGGATTTGAAACAACAACACAGTTCAATACGTTTTCTTTTTTATTTATTGGACATAAAACACTTAATTTCCATTCAGAAAGAGCAAGATTTCTTTTCCCAAATAGATCGTATAATTTCCCAGGTATATTTTGTCACATCTTTTCTCCACGCCATTTTATTATTTCAGCGGGAATAGCCTCGATTGCTTTATCATTTTTAAGTTTATCAAGAGCAGATTGAGTCTCTTCAATTATTGGAAAATCAAACCTTGTTTTACGTAGTCTTACAATTAGTCTTGTTCATTATATGACAGTAAATCCATTTCATTTTAAGCCAAAAGGCAATACTGTGTGCCTCGATACTAGCGCCTTTTGGCGTAAAACACATGACTAGGAAGCTCAATGAACTGGAGGCAAAAATGTAAAATGTAATAGATTTTAAAGTTCTTCATCAGATATCACAAATGTTTTAACGCAAGATGAGGTTTTGAACAGAAGTAACAGAAACATCATCTGAATATAGTAATTTCTTTCCAATAAATGTTACTTTATTTTTAATTTTTTATTTCTAAATGGTCTTTATTTCTTAAATAACTTTCGTATCTGAAACAAGAATATTATACTAAGAACTAAGCAATTTGTAGATTTATTGGAAGTAATGTAAGTTCAACAATACAGTAAAATCATTGTAATACATGATATAGAATTACGCTTCGGTGTACCATGAGTATACTAATATTTGCTATAATTTTTTAAAAACAAGTATTTTCTTTTTCCATATTAACTAAATATTGTATTTATTTTTAATTAAATTGTTCAGTTTTCGTTTACTTTTGCAAATAATATAAGAGATACAGCAGTCCATAAAATATGACAATGAAACTTTGATAATAATTATGGTACAATAAAGAAAATATTCTGACACAAACATTTGATTCTAGCAATAGAACTGCACAGAGATTGATAGGAAACATTACTTTACACCGAATTATGGAAAACAACATTGTTTTAAGGCACTTCAATTTCTGCCGCTCTTCACCTTCCAGGAAAGTTTTCTATATATAGTGGGTCCTATTCAAAGAGTCACAAAGAAATAAACACGAAAAATCCCAAGCACCCACCCTGACACGTATGCAGACAAAAGTAGAAAGGTAACATATACGATGGTCACTCTGAAATTTTTGAGATACAACTAGGTTTTTAAAGTTAAACTTGCAAAATTTTAGGTGTGTTTAAAGTAATCTCCTCCAGCATCAATGCATTTTTGTAGACGAATTTTCTACAGATTAAATGCCTCAAGTCATTCATTTCATAGAATAGATGACAAAAATGCATTTATAGCCACATCAATCTCTTCTTCTGAATGAAAACGACGTCCACGTAAGTTCTTTTTTAGATTAAAGAATAACCAAAAGTCGCACATAGCTAGTTCAGGTGAATACGACGGATGTTCGATCACTTTAATTTGTTTTTGTTTAAGAAACTCAACTGTTAATCCGGCTGTATGTGAAGATGCATTGTCATTGTGAAACATTAGTCCTCTAACATTCAGTTCTTATAGAATTTCTGGAAGATATTTAGTGGTATACCAGTTTGCTGTTACTGTCTTCTGTCCTTCCAACTTGATGGCTTTGACCAATCCCGTACTTCTGAAGAAAACGGCCTATATCACTTTTTCAGTGCGTGTTATTTTTTTACAATTGTCGGCGTGGGATCATCTTCAAAAACCCATACTCTGATTTCTTGACGTGTTGGAACGTCAAAAAACGGTATGTACGTTTCATCACCTGTTACAATTTTAGAAATGATGCGGTGGCCATCATCATTTAGCAATTTAAGAGTTTCTTTACTGATTCTGACACGCTCCTCTTTTTGGTGCTCAGTTAGGTTATGGGGAACCCAACGGCAAACTACTTTTTTCATGTAATTTTTCATGAATGATTTTGTATATGGCCGCGGATATAGTGTTAAGTTCCTTTTGTATCATTTGATAGGTACAGTGATTATCATCCATTAACATTTTTCGTATGGCAGTCACATTATCCTTGATTACTGCCGACGGTGGCCTTCCTGTGTGTTCTTCATCCTGAAGAAAATTGCGATCTCTTTTAAATTCTCTAAACCATCTGAATTCAGAAGCAGGAAATTCATCATCAAATGCTAATTGCAACCGTTGAGCGCATTCTTAATTTAATCCTGCTTTAAAATCGTAGAAAATCATAGCGCGAAAATGTTCTCGCGTCAACTCCATTTTCTCTTCTGTTTAAAATTTATTCTACGCTAAACAAGTTGAAGTAAGTCAGCAAGAAATCGTCTTCTATGTTAAAATACCTTGTACTTTAAAATTAAACCATCATATTTATTTTGTAACTTCTCGTCTGAGCGTATCTCAAAAATTTCAGAGTAACCCTCGTACTATCCATTGCTCCCTGAAGGTCAAATTGCGAGCTCTCACCTTAGTGAGGATAATCCTACTTATAAGAACCATACATAGTTGTGTTGGCAAGCCTCGGACTGTATTTTTAGGTTAATGGGTTTGGAATACTCGCCTATCACCAAGTGTCTCGTAATTTTGAACTCCGGTCAGGTGACCAGGTCACTCCTGAGCAGGCACCCTCCTCTCCATATCAACGCCACACCAGCGGAAGGACTTTGGACGTCATATTAATGTGGGTGGACACGTCCCTAACCAACGGAACTCCAGCAACCGGGTGAGAGAGTGTACGTAGTCACCCTACCAATCACTGCCCACGGCAAATGATGCTTCACTTTGCTAATCTTAACGGGAAGCGGCATGAAGCTATTGAACCACTGGAACTCATTATGAGAGCCATTGTGAGACTGTATGATATCAGAAAGGAATTTAAGGAATTGTTAGGAAGCGCAAAATAAGTGAAGATAACGTCATCAGTTCAAATTAATGCTTCCCTTTAAGATCAGCAAAGTGAAACATCATTTGCCGCGGACAGTGATTGGAGGGATGACTACATTCACCTTCACTGAATTGCTACTGGAGCTTCATGGGTTTGGGACGTCTCAACGTCAATCCGTGACGACCAAAGTCTCTGCTGGTATGGAATGGATATAGAGAGGAGGGTGTCAGCTCAAGTGCGAACTTGTAACCTGGACGTGGTTAAAAATTACGAGGCGCTTGGTCATGAGCAAGTATTCCACACCCGTTAACCTTGAGGTATAGTCCAGGGCTCACCTGCTATGTATTTATGAATGTCATATCAATATCGCTAACCTACATTGAGAAAAAATTTTTAATCAAAAAATATATGTGTTGGTGTTGCTGTTACTTATGACACTTGAACAAGCCAGAGTCCCTATGCCGTTGACTATGCGAATTTAAGTCAGTAAGGTGCGTCTTTCGTTTAACCAGAGCACCACTATGGTGAAAGTACGACTTTTCTCTAAGACTCATCCGATAGATGGCACCACCAGATAATCCATTACTTTAATTTTGATCTGCAGGGGGGAGAAGTTTTTCTCCTCGCCATTACATCTATGGTAATTATTCAGCGACCGAACACAGGACTTTTGATTCCACAGATTTAACGAGCACGTTTATCGCATGTACTCGGTGGTTCTTTTGGTGGCATAGGGAATTGAGCCCCCCCCCCTTCCGGACGGAAGGCCGATACCTTAACCGCTACCAAGGCCTCAAAAATATAAGTAAATTTTGTCTTTAAATTAAATAAAGTTGTAGACAAAATTTTAATTTTAAGTGATTTACTGGCTATCTTCACAATGTTATCTAACTTGAATTTTTAATATATCTTCGATTACACTTTAATTTACCCCAAAAAGTTCAAAAGTCGGGAATAGAAAGTTTGTCTTCTGATACTCGCCATATATCGAATTTCTTCTATATTAGTATTTATTTCACTTTACTAAGTTTAAAAATGCTTGGGTTGAGAAAACGTTTATGATTAATTTTCTTATTTTATCTTCTCCCTTAAAAAAATTCATACAAATTTTTGATGTTTCCGTGATTTGAAATATATTAAAAATTGAACTTATATAGTGAGATTTTTGTTTAAGGTCTTAAAAAAAATTTAAGAAAAATATTTTCTGTTTTATGTTATGTATTATGTTATTTTCTATATTAAAGAAAAATATTATGTTTAATTTTAATGAAATTTCTTACTTTTTTGGCTGGACTTATGGGAAGAAATGGCACTTCAATCTTTGGCACAACTTGAGCTTCATCTTCTGTGGCGGGGGAACTTATTGTTTCATCTGCTGCATAGGGATTGGGATCAAAGAATCCTTGTTGAAATATCCCTGCTTTGTAAGGCTGAAATGGTCGTGGTTTTGGTTGTGTGGTAGCGGGCTACAACAGAAGAAAAAATAGGATTTGTTTCAAAATAAAAGCATATTTATTATAAATTTGGCACAGATATATCGAAAAGGAATCTAGATAATGAAAAATGTATAAGGTATTTGTAATTCTAATATATATAACCAATTAAAATACATTTAATAAACCCATACCCTCACAAAATCCTATTCTGTAACCTCAAAGTAGTGTGAGGGTTTACACACAGGTATCACAGGTGATGTACGTCTGGAACCTAAACTTGGTTTAGGTTCCTGGTAGGGTCACCCATGGTGAGAAGGCTGTGCTAATACACCTAGCTAAGAAAGAAAGGTAACCCAATCCAAGGTGTTAGGCGCCGTGCTGATGGATGAATGGCACCAGGGTTATGGTGTCGCTAACGAGCCCCTCGAGGAACCATGCAAAACCTCGTTGTATGTTTGCCTTCCACCTGTACCGGGAGGCTATGCAGGTGGAGACTTTATATTTCGTCCCAGTTCCTAGGTCACTTATGGATGACAAAAACAAAAAAATAAAAATGATAAAAAAAAGAATTGGATACATCTCCTGGTGTTATCCAATCAGCCGGCGAAACGGTTCCTAAGAAACAGAATCCTGGCAAAAAGGAGAGCACTGGCAATCTGGCTGCTGGAGGAAGTGGAGTTGCCACAAGGCAACACACAGACACCACAGTTGGAGAACCAGGAGTTCTCACAAAATCACAAAGATCCATTCTAAAGCGTCGCAATAAAGCAAGGGAGCAGGTGAAGACTGCTCAAAAGGTGGGTGGCACCAAAAAACTTAGGTCTGAGGTGTCAACTCCTTCTCCCAATAACACTGCCTCCAAAATGCCCAGGGATGATCATCAACCTGGAACTTTTGCTCAGGCTGTTAAAAGCCATAAAGCAGCTATTGTGAAGGATGGTTCCCCAACCATTAAACTCAACGAGGAAGATGTTGACTCCATACAGCTGGAGATTCTGATCAGGACAGATGAGGTCCCCATAGAAAGTCATCTGCCTAGGATTCGAGGCTTCAGCTTAGTGTCTGGGGCATTAATTCTTCTATGTGATGACCTTGAAACTGTGGAATGGATTAAAAAAAATCCTTTCATGGTAACAAGAGGTGGTGAGGAGCTCAGTGTTCTGGATCCCAGTGATCTAGCTAAACCGGTAAAAGGTGGCCTTTAAGACAAGGGACACTTATACCAAGCATCTTGCCGTCTTTCTGAAACGGCTAAATAGACTAACCTGGAGTTGAAGTCTTTAGACTGGCATACTCTGCAGAAATCTGTAGAGACACATTCTATTGGATGGCTCTTTGAGGTTGATATGGAAGCCTCAAAAGCTATTAATAAGGCAAACTATGGTGCATATACCGGTTTAGATTGGGGAACCTTCAAAATTCTCCGGCACCCAAACCAGAAGGATGTACAGAGCATTGAGGAGATGGAAGTTGTACATGAAGGTTCAACTTCCACTCAAGTAAGTAAATCCTCTCCTACTTCTAGTAAGGAAAGTGAATTACCTAACATTGAAGAACTGGATTTAGATTCTGGTTCTGATATAACCCTGCAACCTAGCTCTCCTCTATCTGAGAGTGAGATAGAAAAGGTTTTGCAGGAAACTCAAGTGTCTCCTACTTATGGTGATTTGGGAAGCAATGCTTCTTCTTAGTTTCTTTGGATGCCACAATGGTAAGTATCATGAAAGTAGTACAGATTAACTTTCATCATAGTCGATCAGCTTCAGCTATTCTTAGCAAGAAGATGACTAGAGGAGAGGTTGACATAGTTTTAATTCAAGAGCCATGGATTTGCAATGGTTCTGTTTTGGGCCTACATGTTCAGGGTTTTAACATATTTTATGATAAATGTTGTTTGAGACCAAAAGCATGTGTTGCTATAAGCAACAAATTAAATGCCATCATTCTGGTTAATTTCTTAAATGGGGATAATGTCGCTGTAAAATTATCCTGATAATTGCAAGGAATCAAAGATGAAATCATCTTTATGTCTTCATATCTTCCTTTCGAAGATAAAGACACATTTAAAGTGCAAATCGTCAGTCTTCTAGATTATAACAATTTGAGTAAGACACTCATCATAGGATATGATGCAAATGCTCACCACACTATGTGGGGAAGTAGTGATTGCAGCAGACGTGGTGAGGATCATTTAGAATACATTTTGTATTATAATCTATGCATTCTTAATAGAGGTAATGAACCTACCTTTATTAATATAAATAGAAAAGAAGTCATTGACATCATTTTATGTAACAGTAAGTGTGATGACTTCATTAAAGATTGGAAAGTGTCTGATGAAATAAGCTTATCTGACCACCAATACATTAGCTTTTCTATTTTAGGAGCAAACAGACTAGACATGGTAGGTAGGAACCCAAGAAGTACCAACTGGGGTTCCCACAAAAAAGATATAAAAGGTCTTCTCAAGGAAAGTGACTTCGGTAATTTATCTTCGGTGGCAGATTTGAAGCTGGCCGTTGATCACATGCAACATGCCATTCTCCAAGCATTATATCAAAATTGTGATGTCAGCAATACTTGCTCACCAAGGTTAGTTCCTTGGTGGTCTAAAGATTTAAGTAAATTGCGAAGACAATGTAGAAATAGAGCCAAAGAGAATGGTGAGTGGCAGAAATATAAACTGGCACTTACCACTTATAATAAAGCTATCAGGAATTCTAAAAAGAATTCTTGGCAAAATTACTGCACTGACATTAAAACTGTGTATTCTACTGCAAGAATCGTTAAAATAATGTCTAAAGACAGGAACTGCTGTCTAAACACTCTTAAATTGCCAAATGGTAAGTATTCAGATTCTGGCAGAGAGACACTGGCTGAACTGTTCAGAATTCACTTTTCAGGTTCCAAGGAAATAAATGGAACTCCTAATTTTACACTCTCTACATCAAATTGTGGTAGAAGTAAATGGGATGTTACCAACAAAATCATAACTTATGATCGAAAAAAATGGGGAATAATGTCCTTTAAACCTTTTAAATCACTGGGAATAGATGGAATTGTACCGGCTCTGCTTATTGAGGGAGTCCAGTGTATTGCTCCAATTCTCTGTAGAATTTTTAAGGCAAGTATAGTCTTTGGGCATATACCTATTGCTTGGTGGCATACAAAAGTAATTTTTATTTCTAAAATAGGTAAATATAATTACTATGAAGCTAGATCTTTCAGACCTATCAGCATAACATCTTTTCTTCTAAAGGCAATTGAAAAGCTGATAGACAGATATATTAATGTCTACTTAGTGGAAAAACCACTTTCTGACTTTCAATATGCATATCAACCTGGTAGATCCACTGATAGTGTGATCTACAACCTATCCTTCATTTTGGAGAACTTTAAGGCTCAGAAACTTGCTTTAGCTATTTTCTTAGATATTGAAGATGCCTTTGATAAGGTGCCCATTGAAACTATTTTACAATCTCTTGCTAGAAAGGGAGTTAATGACACACTCTATTCTTGGATAGAAAATCTGCTCGATAACAGATTTGTCAGTGCCTCATTTTTAGATGAAAACATGATAATCCAAGCCAAAGCTGGTTGTTCACAGGGAGGGTTCTTTCACCCATCTTATGGGGCTGCGTTGTAGATTCTCTTTTAGCGGTGTTAAAAAAACCAGGCATAACCACCACTGCATATGCAGATGATTTAGTTATAATCGTCCGAGGTAAGTTTGGTGAAACAATCTCTAGCATCATGTCCAACATCCTCAAACAAGTTAAAACTTGGTGTAAAAAAGAATGTCTTTCTGTAAATCCTCAAAAAAACCACCATGGTAGCCTTCACAAAGAAAAAGGATCTTAATATGAAAAAGATAACTTTTTTTGGTCAAGAGTTAACTTGCTCCAAAGAAGTTAAATTCTTAGGAGTATTTTTTGACATGAACTTAAGTTGGAACAATCACTTCAACTTTTGTATTGAAAGAACAAAAAAAGATTTCTGGTCGTGTAGAAATGCATTTAGAAGAACTTGGGGCTTAAATCCAAAAGTTATTCATTGGATTTACACTATGATCATTTGTCCCATTATTACCTATGGCTCAGTAATCTGGTGGCCTAAAATCAAAAATGAAACTGCTAAAGCAGAATTAACAAAATTACAAAGGATACTTTGTGTATTTATTTCTGGGTGTATTCAAACAACTCCCACATCTACGCTGGAGCTTCTGCTTGGTATGCATTCTCTTTATATGCGTATTGAAGCAGAAGCAATACTTAGCATGAAGAGGCTTAAAAATACAGGTCAGTGGAAAGACGACTCTAGATTTTTATCCTGGGGAAACCTCAATGCTGACTTAACTAGTCATCCTTTTATAAATATGCCTACTGATTACACGACTGTTAAGTATGCTTTTGATAAGCCTTATACAATCAAATTTCTCTTGAGAGAAGACTGGAGTAATGTTGCCATCAGTGAAAGCTGTATTTACTGGTATACTGAGGGCTCAAAAATGAATGCCAACACTGGGGCTGGTATTTGTTGTCCAGCTAATGGCACAAAGTTATCATTCCCTTTGGGTAAATATACAACTGTATTCCAAGCAGAAGTCTTTGCCATTCTCATGTGCAGTAGAATATGCTTGGACAGAAACTATTCTCGTAAAAAATAATTATCTGCTCTGACAGAGAGTCAAGCTGCATTACTAGCTCCACAGAAGTCTACTGTTTGTCTGGGAATGTTATCTCACTCTGTGTAAATTAGCTAATAATAACTCCATCACTTTAATGTGGGTACCTGGGCACTCTGGTGTTCCTTGCAATGAATTAGCTGATGAGCTGTCAAGGACTGGATCAACAATCGACTTTTTTAGTCCTGAACCAGTGCTAGGTATTTCTAAAGAATTGATCAGAAAGAATGTCTTTGATCTCTTCAGAAAACAACATTTTATGAACTGGTACAATGCCAATGATCAAAGACAAGCAAGGCTATAAAATAGCACGTGACCAAGTAAAAGGCAAAAAGAATTATTACAGCTCAATTGAAGCAGTCTAAGGAAAGCAATGGGACTACTTACAGGACACTGCCACCTTAAAAGATATCTCACGATAATGGGATTTTCAGATGATCCCACTTGTAGAGGTTGTCATTATATGGAAGAAACTTCAATACACATCTTATGTGAATGTGAAACCTTTTCTGTACAGAGATTTGAATACCTGGGTCAGCACTTGATTGAACCTTGGATGTTGCACGAAATTCCTGTAAAGTGTCTGCTGAATTTTGCTTCAGCTCCTGGTCTCTTCAAATAGAGCTTTCTGAGGAGTATAGTACAGTAGACCTATGGTCGGGGTGCTATGTTCTTTTGGAACCACCCTATATTAAATCTAAATCTAAAAACTCATAAATTGTACCTTTCTGTTAATTAAAAAGTAGAAATATAACAATTCACATTGTATTCGGACGAAATGGGTTAATTTTCAAAAGTAGCTTCTTGAATTTTAATTTAACTTTCAATTTTATAATGTTAAAATTTCCGGAAAATTACCTTACTTTAAAGGAACGAAACTTCTATGATTTAGTTGTTCTAATAATATTCAGCTGTTCTTTGCACGAAATCTCAAATAGTAATAGTATATTTATACTTAAAATTGACCACAATTCTGAGCAAAAGCAAAATATGTTTACAAAATTTTAAAGAAACATAGAAGTTTTTTCCCTTGGGTTAACTGGATAACGAAAGTAAAGTGAAATCAATTCTTTGCTGAAATTTGAGATCAAAGGGGGGAGTTATTGAAGGCCATATTTACAATATGTCTAATGAAATCCTTAAAAATTAGTTAAATATGAAACTGTCTAACTTTTACATTTAAAAAGCGCAAAAAGATGAGATATATCTTTGTATCTTCTTTTCAAGAAAATACTTTGCTCACGATAGAAAAAAAAAGGTTAAGATAAAATTTGAAGAAAGAAAAAAAAAATATGTTAAACAATATTTATTGTTAAGCGATAGAATGATGAAACGAAGAATGAAAATGTAAATATTTGGTAATAAGTATTAGTCGAATGTATGGAAAAGTTAATGAGATTATAAATGCAGTACCTTACTTTACCTTACACGTTAACATACATATTCTGTAGGAATCAACGTTTCCACTAAAAGGATCATTCCAAAGATAACACATTATTTAAGACATTTTTATCTGGATTCTATAATAGGTGTATGTGTGTGATGACCCTTCTCTAAATTTCATTTTCTACGTTTGTGATGTCTATTTATACAGTTAACAATATTACTAGTGTTTTAAATGAGTGTGACGTAATAGACACTATGGACAGTTTATCCGAATTTATTGATGAATATCGTATATTACGCGTGTAATATGACACTGTAGATAACATTCCGGTATGTGATCTTTCCCCCCTAAAATCTAAGCTTGTGGCTGAAGCTTTATCTTGCTGTTAGTTATCAGATTACCTTATAATTTGGGTGGTAGTGAAAGCACTGCTTCTCATTTAAAAATCGTAGATCATCATCAGGTCCCCAGATAATTCAATAGATCACAATTTTAAAATCCCTCATAAATATATTCAATAATGAAATTTACAAATGAAAATAAATTCTCAGGGTGGTTTTCAAGATTTTACACTGGTGCCACCCTCCCCCAATTATCTCCGAGTAGCTTTGACCATCCTAGTACAATTAATTACATGTCATCTGACTCGAATGAATGGATATTGCAGATGAAAATCACTCATTGAAACTGTGATGATGATGTATTATAACCTGAATGATGATCCACATCTGCAGTTCGAATTAATTGTTCATCCTGTCAGCTTTCAATTTGTTAGTCAATTTAGTAAAACTAAATATGACTGGTAGAATATGACTCTATGTGATATTTTGTTTTTCCTATATTCTAGTCTAACACTATTGAAATCGAATGCATATTTATTACTCATCATAATAAATATGCATTCGATTGCAATTTGTCAGTTAACAGCCTGGCTCTTTATACGCCCTCAATTGTGACGCACACTCCTATACCGTTATTTCCAGATTAGCAACCGGCCACATAAGGTGTCTCTCGTATCTCAAAGGCAAGAAAATCTTTGAGATCTGCTCTAAAGGGAAAACTGATCAGGCTTTTCCTCAACACATCCTGAACTGTTTGGGACTCTCTAGAGAGGACATTTAATCATTCCGCCTTCTGGTCCTCGATTTCCTCAGGGTCAATTATCTGATGGACCATGTCTGACTTCGTCAGACATTTGGAGAATAAGTCACAACAATATAGCACAACACAATATTATCTCTCTAATTAGTTTTCCTTGACTGGCTAAAGCGGTTTAAAATGTGTTTTTAGTATATTTGTTATGAGGTGCTTGAGTAGTTTTGTATTTTCGATTATTTTTCCAATAAAATATATGCAACAACTACACTTTTCTCCGGTTCTCCAGTAACTTCTATAATAATAATCATTTTTATTATTTTATCTGAACAAAATAAAGATCTTAGATGTAGAATTAATAAATTTTAAGCAGAAAATTCTTTCTGATGGCACTTTTCTCAACCATTAGAAAACGTTTCGCGCAGTTTTAAAACAATTTTACATTTGCAAATATTTTATACACTGACAAAAAATATTTCAGCACCAAGAAAGATTTGTGAGAGGTAAACTAAATTCGGTAGGCGTATAATAGTCGACAAGGTCTGAAAGATGACGCCGATTCAAATCACGGATTCAGCGCATCATTATGTAACAAGTAGTGGAATTATAAACATGCAAATCAGGTTTGCTTTAAAGACCCGCAGTAACATCCTATACGTCACATTTCAATGATAACTGTGCCTTAGTTACCATTGAAATGGGACTCATTGGTTTGCCGTTAGTCTAGAATATCTTTAAAAAGCCATTATCATCAGCTCACTGTGTTTGAAAAGTGTCGCTTAGTGGGCAGTGAGAAGGTGAAAATTCTTCCCATTATGTTGCTGAAATGTATCCAAAGTGAATGATTGTTGGACACAGTGATCTAGAAAAGGTACTTCTGTAAGAAGTCAGTATTTCGAGTGGCCGCGTGGCGCTATAGAGAGGGAAAATCATCGTGTGTGGCGTGTTGCTGTGACGAATCGTACTGAATCTAGAACAGACATTTAAACTGTAGTGAGCACGACAGTGGAACACAACGTACAATGACAAATCGGTTACTTCATGGGCAACTTTGAATTTAACAACTTGTCTACTATCCAACTACTACCGTTTGCGACGTGAGTAGTGTGAAGAGCTGATTAGAAGAAAGAGTGGAGATCTATTATATATATATATATGTTTTCCGATGAAAGCTGGTTCTGCTTGGTTACCAATAATAACTGTCTATTGTTTATAATAAGAGAGCTCCTATAACAAACATGTTTGTTGTCTAGGCGCATAGAACCGACACCAAAAGTTATAGTTTCGGGAGAAATTTAATATGACAGCAGGAACATTTTTGTAGTTACTTTATGCACTCTGGTGGCAAAGGTGTGTATCAGTCTGGTGGCTTAACCTGTAGGGCTGCAATTCATAAACAGCATTTTAAGAAATGTTTTCCACCAGGATAACGTTTGTTTTGTTACTGCTTTTGTAAGCCTATATGATCTAAAGATCTTGGTCCTCTAGATCCCAAGATCTGTCACCAATCAAGCACATGTGGATATCAATGGATGACAGTTCCATCGTTGTCCACAACCAACATTAACAAGACTTTTATTGACCAACTAAGTGCAACAGGCATTGAACTCCATTCAACAATCTGACATCCGGCATTTATACGACATTATGAGTTATCGTTTGCAAGCTTGTATTCAAATTTCTGGCTGACAAACCGATTGTTAATATTCTTACATTTAACTTGTGTATTCTCTCTGCTCGCGCCTACTTTCACTATAATCTTGAGATAGCAATCAGTTAAACATGTTTCCTAAACTATAATGTATTATCACAATTTTATTTCTCTATCTTTATCTATTCTTTTGTTGAGATTTTTTTCCCTGGCAATACATAATATATATAAAAATGGGTTAGTTATAAAAATTTAAAAATAATAATTTATAAAATATTGTTTAAGTCAGATTTTGATTGAAATTTTTTAATTTAAATGAGTTCGTTAACTCCTACTTGTTCATCTTTTAAGGCTTCATATTCCTCTTCTAAGAAATAGGGTGGAAATTTTCCAATAGTTACATTTGGATACCTGTAAATTCATCAATTTAATATTACGATTAATTATTATTTTTTTAAATGATAATATAAAAAAACTTTAAGAGAAATATATCATAAAATATAACTGTTAAAGGAATAATTACTTCTTTTTCAGATCCACACACAGGATTATTCAATGCACCTCAAACCTTGTATCATGAAGGTCCATCTCCATTTTAATAGAGTTAGGGGAACAAATATTAGCTTAAAAGTGGATAACAACAGTTTTGGTTTTCGAATTTATGTCACATTGATGATTTTTTAATTATACTGGTGAAATTTTTCTTAACAGCTTTGGTTTTTGTAGAAGTAAATTGACCGTATGCATGCCTTAAAATTGTAAATTTGATAATCCACTCTCTTTTTTAGGTAATATTCACAGTCTCATTACTTATTATCAATTATACATTCTGTATCCAACTTGTAAAGGCCACCATTATTCTTCTCACAAAACAAAATAACATTTTTTATTCTTTTAATAAATTGCACACTTTAGAAATTTTGCTTCCACAAAAGCTTATTTGTTTCCTCTTTTGTCTTGCTATGGAATCTCTTACAGTAAGAGTCATCAATGTACTCATTTAAATTACTAAATCCAGTTTTTCAGATGCTAATGTTGTGCATAGATTAGTTATTTTAGTAAGTAAATATGAAAAATTATAAATCAGTTAGGTAAAAAGAAATTCATTATTTTTTCGGTAGATTGTTGTAGTGATTGATATTTTATAAAATATTGATCAAAAATTTCAAATTTATGCTCATTGTCAACGTGAGATTTCACACTAAAAAAAGTTATGCTGCTTTTTGTTTGGTCCACTCAGTTGTGAGTTACAGGGTGTTAAAAATAGAAGTCAACAAAGAGAAAATTGGGTAAATTTTACAGTTTTTCTTTGATAAAGACGAAAATACACACCAGTTGGCTGAAATTGTGAATGGTGTTTATGGTGACGATACTGTAACAGCTAATTACGTGCAGTTTTGGTTTCATCCATTACGTTCAGGCGTTTTTAATGTTAAAGATGTATCTCGAACAGGCAGGCCCATCGTCGAAAAAATAGATAAAATCACAGAAATAATCGAAGCTGACTGACAAGACAGTAGTCGTAGAATTTCCCAGGAATTAAAGATCAACCGTAAAACAGTTTTGAACCATTTGCGCAAAGTTAGATTAAAACAGAAGCTCGATGTTTGAGTGTCTCGCGAATTAACACCAAAAACATGATGAATCGAATTTCCATCTGCGAAGCCTTGCCCAAACTGAATGAAATCGACCCATTTCTTAACGGATGGTGACTGGGGGTGAGAAAAGGATCACATATGATAGTTTATATTGTGCGAAAATGATCGTGGTCAAATCGCTGTGAAGTAGCTCAAGTGGTGGTCAAACCAAGACTAACAGCCAGGAAGGTTCTGGTTCTACTGTGCATTTGGTGGGACTGGAAAGGAATAATTTATTATGAGTTGCTTCCGTATGGCCAAATACTAAATTGAGATCACTACTGTCAACAACTGGACTGTTTGAAGATAGCGATTGACCAGAAACGGCCAGAATTGGTAACAAAGAAGTGCTGTCTTCCATTAGGAAAACACCAGGCCAAACACGTCTGTAGTGACTCGCCAGAAACTCTAGGAGCTTGGTAAGGAAATTTTAATTCATCCACCATATAATCCGGACATGGCACCAAACAATAATTACATTTTCTCGCATTACAAAATTCCCTGGGTGATAAGAAATCGGGATCAAGAGAAGATTGTGAAAATCAATGACTAGAATTTTTAGACAATAAGGACTATGAGAAATGCGTTATGAAGCTACTTATAAAATGATAACAAACTATACTCGGTGCATATTTGACACAAATCGGTGAATCCGAAATATGTTAAATAAAGTCTTGAATTTCAAGAAAAAAAATAATGGATTTCTTTTTTCCCAACCTATTATTTCTATTTTTAAATTTGCAATTATAATTTAACCTTTTATACTTTGTAAAAGTCTCTATATTTAATACTGTGTAAAAAATTTGGGAAAAAATTATCAAATTTAAATCTTTGCAACTGCTTATATTGACTTGAAGCTTTGATTCTTGCTACAGACAAGAATTTACAGAATTTTAAAACATACATTAACGTCAAAAATAATGCTGTAAAGAAGATACGAATTCAATACAAAGAAATTTTCTCAGTGTAGACCTTTTATTAAAAAAAGGCATAAAAAATTTCGCTATAAAGAAATTTTTCTATAAAGACATAATTATTAAAAGCAATATAGAAGAAAGCTGAAATACATGAACAGTCACAAAAACTTTGTCAGTGCGAAATCATTTCATTTCTTTGCTTCTTGGCTCATTGGCTACCTTGAATTTACCAAAAACTATTTGAAAGCAGAAGGTATTTATATATCAGCCTGCTCTGAAATTAAGTGTTATAGTGTTATACAGATAGAGTATTCGTAAAAAAAAAGAGTGGATTACGTAGATGAGTCTTCAAATTAAGTTTAAGGTTTAAACAAAGAACTTGGCAATTTTAATAATACTCCCCAAAATGTATTTGTAAAAAGTATGTAAAATTTTGGTCATAATGTAGAATTTCCGATATATCATACGGAACTAAATATATTCTCTTCGTTAGATAGAACAACTACTGAAATTCATGCATGGTTCCACCCTCTCTAAAAATTGAAAAACAAAATGTCTTTTTAAACACTGGAAATATTAAATAATAGTAGACAACGGCGGTAAGAATGCAATCTATCTAGTTTTTCGATGATTAATAAACAAACACACACTTAAATTTGAAGTGTGAGCATTTGCGTACTTTCAAAGCTACTATTGATTGAAATGAATAAATGTATTGATTTCGGTTCACTGAATTTATTTAATTTTTTATTTTAAATGAAGAGGAGGATTACCAAATATATAATTATAATGCTAAGTAATACCAGTTGTGAAAGAAGAGTTTCACTAAATTAAAACCACTGAAAATTATTTAACATTTGCAATGTACATATTGAGGTACAAATCTACCTATATTTTAGCAATCTGTAAAAACTAATATTTTGGAATGCATCAAAGAATTTTCATTAGAAAAAACACACAAAATAAAATTTTGATTAAAAACCTTTTTCTTTGCATCTAACTAAAATAAATACAGAGTAATTCAAACTTTTTATTTAATTATAAAAAAAAGAAGGCGACAAATTTAAGGTTCATCCACACATTGAATAAGTATATAGCAAAGCTTAAAATCTTTATTTTTGGTTTTCCTTCCCTAACACTATACATAATGCCACAGAAATGGAATCGTCTAAAATATTTCCTATTGTACTGCGCTTCGGGTGTTGATTTAGAGTCAATAAAACTATCTCTAAAAAATCACAAGGTTTTTATTCGTTGCAAATTCAACAAAATACAAGAAAGTCCAGCTATAGAAATCACAATTACACAGTTCCAATACAGCTAATACAACAGGAAACTGATTCCAAACAGAAAATTCTCAAATACCTTATACAACAGCTTCCAGACTCTAAACTATCATTCAAAACTGATCGCTATGTATTGTTCGTCTACGACGGTAATGATATTCCATTTGGAGAGAAAATCTAAGAGTTTCGCTAAGTTTCTGGAAGGTTTTATGCTATCTCACTTAATATTGGTTTTAGAACTTCGGTGATGGATTTTTCCAGAAGTATTTATTCTCGATGAATCACTAAGTGCCTCGCTAAAGACCACCATTAATCTCGCCAAAAGGACACCAAATTATTAGAAATGTGGTTTTTTAACGTTAAATATACCTAAATTGCGCTATAATTTTCAGCAAAATCAGAGCATTTCCAATCTTTCTGATATACTTTAAGACAAATACAAATAATATTTATAAATTTGAAGCAGCACTGTATATTAGTCTGAATCACATTGATTAGATTTGTTTGGCACGTCACTGCCACAAGTTTGCCTACTCTTGATATTGTTATAATTTAGATCTTGACTTTATAAAAATGATAGAGCATTTCGAAAAGAATCAAAGTCAATTTTGTTCCACACCTCCATCTCAATCTTTCAAAGTTCATCCAATGTCTTGGAATGACACTTATAACGACGTTTTAAAAGTCTAAATGTACAAGGTGATCTTTTTTAAAGTGACAGTGTTTGGAGCGCCCTGTAGCGCTATATAATTGCCGAAATGACACCAAACTTGGTATTTAGACTAATCAAAACATGGAAAAAAATAATGTAAAAAATGTTAGTTCCAAATATTGCCGATAGGGCATTTTGTAGCACTGTTGTAGTTTACAATAACGAAAATTAGCATAAAAAACGGGCTTCAAAGAAAAAGGCAAATGTTGTGCAATGACATAGGGCTATAAAAGCAAATAGTAGACAGCTCCGACAAATAAACTCATCAGAAATAAATGAGCTCCAATGGCCGTACCTCTCACGTTACCGGAACGTGCGTTTATGTTGGTAGAGTATCAAATTTGTCTATTCTAAAGGAAAACATAACGAAGACAGTGCGGGATATTCCTCGTGATATGTTACGTACGACTGTGGAGAACGTTGTGCACAGAATGTACAGTGTTATTCTGAGAACGCGGTGCTCACATTGAATATGGTCTAATTCCTCACCGGGGAAGTTAATGTAGTAAATAAACATTAATAATTTAAATGCACGATTGTATGCATTTAAATTATTACTTTTCCTTTTCTCACATTTTATAATTGTAAAGCGCCGCAAAATGCCGTAGCGTCAATTTTTGAAACTAATTTTTTCGCAGAATTTCTTTTCCCGTATCTTAATTAGTCTAAATACCAAGTTTGGAGCCATTTTGGTTATTAGATCACGCTAGAGGGTGCTCCAAACACTGTCACTTTAAAAAAGATCACCTTGTACAATACTTTATAAAGGGTACACCAGGGAACTTGGGTGGAATGCGTTTAAAAAGAATAATTTCGTTTCTAGTTTTATTTCTCAGTTTTTCAAAAAATAAAGTAGTTTCAGAATTATAGCTCATAGTCTTAATTTGACAAGAACTTAAGAAGAATCTTCTGTAAATATATGTGATATTCTTTTTTGAAAATAAAATTAAAACGTATTTCTGATAGTAATCCGAGTTTTCTCTAAATCAACATATTTTAAAGTCTTTTTCGAAGTAAATTGATTTTTACTATTGCAGTCAGTTAAGCATATCGAAGTCTTATCAATTGTATCTGTATATTTTCATTTGTTACCTGCCAAATAATTTTCATACTGTAACCATAGTCTAACATTGAGAAACAAGTTTTGGCATTAGGAAATAAAGAGCCTATTAGCTTTAAATTAGGTTTTATAATTTTATCTACCAGTTCCTACACAGATATTGATAGATTTTGCGACAGCTTTATGGTAGATTGGATTTTCTTTTAAGATATGAGATACGACTTTAGATTTTATACCAGGTGTATACATATCAAATGAGACGATTGCTAACAGATGTTGTCTCGCAGATATGCAAACATTACGAAGCTTTGACACGTGATTTTTTTTTATTGTTTGACAGTTGATACTCACGTTTACTTTACATTTGTCTTCTCACCGCCTTATCATCGATTTCTTCTCCGTCAATGTATGCCCAGATTTGATCTGACTCCGTCAGACCCTTGGAGATAAGCAACAACAACAAAAACAGTTTACATTTGGACGAGTTTCAGCATGCATTGTGTTTTTTACTGTGTTGAAAATGTCGAATTTTATGCCTTTCAACCACGATGCGGACAGCATAAATTTTTGTTACCATCTGAAGAAAAATGCTGCTTAAGGGCATCAAATGCTTGTAGAAGCATACGATGGCAATGCTCTGAGCCGCGCGTAGTGCTGCAAGTGGTTTGAAAAGTTTCAAAATGGTGACTTCGATGTGAGAAACGAGGAGCGTAGCAGACCAGCAAAATAATTTGAAGATGATGAATTGCAAGTATTACTCGATGAAGATGATGGCCAAAGACAAGAATATCTGGCAGAACAATTGAATGCTGACCAGAGCATTATTTCCCGTCGTTTCAAAGCAATGGACTGGATAATAAACGCCGGTAGATGTGTATCACACAAGCTAACGGACCGTCAGTCGAAAAACTGAAAAATTGTGTGAAAATGTTGCTTGCCCGTGTTATTGTTGTTACTTATGACACTTGGACAAGCTAAGCTTGCTATGCATTGGCTATGCGAATTTACAAACATAAGTCATATCTCCATCGTATTGTGACAAGCGATGAAAAATGGATTTATTTTGAGAATTCGAAGCGTAATCGATCATATGTTAAGCCCGGGCAACCATCCAAAACGACCACAAGACAATGCTGCGAATTTTCTGGGATCAGGAGGCACCAACTAATTACGAGCTTCTCAAACCCGACAAAACCGTTAATACTGGTCCTACAAGCAACAATTACTTGATTTGAACAATGCTATACTCAAAAAACGCGAGCAATAAAAGAAACGGCAGCACAAAGTGATTTTCCTTGATGACAACGTATCTAGCCACCGTGCTAAACCGATCAATGACATCGTTAAGGCGCTCAACTGGGAGCCCTTAGCTCATGTGACTTATTCTCCAGACTTGGTTCCTTCCCATTACCACCTATTTACATCATAGGGACACGCATTGGCAGACCAGCGCTTCACTTCTTATGAAAAGGTCAAATCTTGACTTGAATACAGGCTAGCCTCAAAAGACTGATCAATTTTTTGGCGTAGTATTCATAAATTGCTCAAAAGATAGGGAAAATGTGTAGCTAGCGATGAATATTATTTCGAATAAAGAAATATTAATTGTTTCCGCAAATTTATTGTATTTTTTTTTTTTTAAATACAGTCATTTCATTTGCGTACACCTGGTACAAGGGATATATCTTTATTAGATTTGCATTTTTATTTTTCCTGATATTTTTTCTTATGTTATTGATAATCCCATTTATTCTACGTACAGAAATATTAAAACCATGCTTTTCCCAACTTTTTTTTAACAATCGAAGAGTATTATATACGAGATGTAAAAGTATACTTTTTGATCAATTTTCCAACGCTATTTTGAAAAAAAAAATATTTTTAATACTGCAGATGATAGTTAAAACTCATTCCAGTTTGATGCTAATCACATTTTTATTTCAAAAATATTTAAATTATAAAATCAAAACCTCTTACCATACACGATTTTTAAAATTTGGACATATTTACGTTTTTGATATAATTCGTATGCAGGCTAAAACTACTGAGAAATTAAATATTAAAAAAATATATGTATACAGTCAACTATATTTGTTTCTTCTTTATCTCTTGTTTTAAATTACAATTGCTAACATTTTAATATGAAAAAGCGCATTAAATTTTCAAAATTAACAAATCTTGATATCAAAATATATAATATTTAATTCAAAATTTCCAACTATAAAAATTGATGGAAATATAAAGGTACAATTGATAGGATAAAAATTTGTTAATTCTATATTTTATTGTCATTTTCAAATTCTGCATAAATTACACGACAAATCATAATCTATGAACAAGTTGTTGATTGCTGCATGGAATCTAATATAACAAACAGGAAAATTATATAATTGAAATAATTCCCTTACCCGTATCCGGTTCCTTTTTTTCCTGGATTAGTGAGAAAGTTTATCTGTGGCTTTAACCGTTTCTCTGAATCTTTCAGCTTTGAACTAAAATATTCCAATGGTTTATCAGGATCTACAAATGTGCCATAATTTGAACCTTTCCCATTTCTGAAAAAAAAATAAACATTCAAATTAATATGGAAATATTATTTTCTTTCAATATATATAGTCATTTCCCATAAGTACATAAAAAAATTGAATTTAATTAATAAGGAAAGATAATAAATTATAAAGGAATCAATTCATACATTTGTGCTGAATAGAGTTAAAAGGAATATTGTATCATTCTTCATGAAGATGTCAAAATTTTGGAAGAGATGCCGGTGGAAGATGTTAATTCTGTAATGAACGCTCTAAAAAAAGACCATAATGGTTTGATTATATTAAGGTCAGGTAACAGTGCAGGTCAAGGTAGATGTTTAACTTCACCCTTGTGTTCATAAAACCATTGTTAGACAAGTTCTGCAGCATGAACAAGTGGATTATCATTTCGAAAAATTCCTTATCTCTTGCAAGAAACAAAGTAGGTAATATAAGATGGACCAATTTAGCAAAACTTTTTCAATATTTCTCTCCAGAGATCCTTCCTTTCAGGATAACGATTGTTTCAGCAGAAAACAATGGCATGATTGCCCAGATCATGACAGATCCATTACGATACTTGACAAATGGAGGAGACAATCGTGTTCATTTGTTTATGCGGATGTCCTCCAAACATGCATTTATATTGTTGAAAGGAAAAGTGGGGAAGACAATTCTGCAGATCACATAATACTTTCGTCCACTTCTCAATCGACCAGGTTTTGTGAGTGAAATACCACTATAGACGACTTTGGTATTAACGCGTATAAATGACTTAGAAAATGCTGTTCTGCCGTAAATGTTCTGTTTAGGAAGGTAGATTCTATTTGCAATCCGTTGTTACTGAAGAATTCCAGATGCTTCTTGAACTCTACAGTTACTTTTGCTGCAGCTCTTCACTTTTTTAGATATCACTATTAGTTTCAATACTTATTTGTTTCCCACTGATATGACTATCCTCTCCCCTCCACTATTTTGCTTCGCCGAGTTTCTCTTGATACCCTGAATGAATGCTCTGATGACATTAGATGTTATACCTCCTGAAACGTCAGGAAGTTGGGATGTTTTGGTCACACTTGTTCCAGCAAGACGAGTTCCTACAATTTGGCCCCATCGAAAACCTACGAGGTCCAACATTTTATGATTTGGAAAGAATCCAAGGCATAGAACATCAATAAATCTATCTCATGCTCGATCAAAATATATAGATTTCTATTGATAAAAGAAATTGATAGCCATTATTATATTTTCAGGACTACGAAATATATTCAAAACCTCACTTTTATTTATAGAAGTTTCCATATGTTGTTAACCACCTGTATTTCCTGGAATTTTTAAACAAGTCCTTGTTTATTCCTATATCACAATTATTTGAATTCTATAAAAATTTATATTTCAGATAGAATACCTTTCGAATAATAAGCTTACACATTAAATATAATGCAAGTTCTTTAACGATTCTAGAAATTTAAGCTAAATTTGTTGGTTTTAAAGCCATATTTATAGTAAAATGCTTAAGGGTATACTCGATATGTTAATTATAAAACAAGTAATTAAAAAAAAAAAAAAAAAAAAAAAAACATTGGTATTAATTTTATGAAATATATTAAAAAGATTATTCTGAATTTGGTTAATCTGAAATAGAAATAAGTGTATATATTTTTTCATGGAGTTATATCTTTTTTAGGATAGAACATGTGTTTAGTGGGATTGACCTTTACAAACGTTTTATGAACAATCAGATTCATTTTTAAAAAAATTTAAAAATGTTAATACAAGACATCTGATTTTCAAAATCACCCAATCACCCCAATCCTCTGATTATTTTAACTATAACCATGGTAACAACTGCAGGAAAAATTTCTATGGAACACCAAACACTTTTCAGATTTGCACCGAATTCTGATCTCCAAAACTCAGTTTTCTTTTTACCCTCATAGCAATAATATCTTATTTCCTTTCTCTTTAAATTAAAATATACATCATTAAAGTATCAAAAATTCATAAAACACTTAGATATACAAAATCATTACTTTTTTTTTTAACCAAATCATAAGATATCGTTTTATGATTATGTTTAAGATACCATTTACGATTAATGATTCGTAAGATGTATTGTAAGATCTTAATCCAATATTACTTCAATATTAAACATATCATTAATTATCTTCATTTGAAAATAAATCGACATAAAAATGAAAAAATTCTTTTTAATTATAATTGTTTGTTCATGTATTGAAATTAATACAAAATAGAGCAAGTTATTCATCGAAATTCAACATAAAACTGAATTAATTCATACTGTTTCCTGGTGGGCGATGTGTATTTGAATACATGTCCAATGTTCTTTTTTGCTGCATCTAATCTCAGGAGCCTTCGTGCTCGTATTGGATCGAAGACAGCTTCACCTTCCATAACTCTTTTGAATTCTTTATCAAAGTATCCATCTTGAGAGGCAGTTTTGCTTTTGCTTCCGCTCGTCATCATCTGCTTCCCTTTATGCTGAGGTCTTGCTGGCAAACTGGAATCTGTGAAGAAAAAAATACAAAAAATATCACAGAAACGTAAGCTCCTATGCGCATATTGTGTAAAGAACTAAAAAAAAATTTTTTTATTTAATGTAATATACAGGGTGTCCCCCAAAGCGACCGCATAAACTCTGCACAGCCAGATTCCTCGATGGGAGTACATAAAAACTGCTCAGAGAAGCATTCCTGTACGAGCCATAGTTTACGAAAAAAATACTAAAAACAAAGTATGACGTCACTGCTGGTGCAAAAAACAATACTTTATTGGACATATCGACAGTAGTATTTTCATCTTTCCAGATGATAATGTTTAAAACGTTCACCGCGCATATCGCGTCATTAATGCGCGCGCTATGGACGTTAAGCCGCCAGTGAACTGGTATTTAAAAAGATGATTCCTGCAGCAACTGGTAGTCATATGGTGGCCATGTATTCCGTTTGTGACTACTGCGACATGTACTTGGTGTACGGCCGATGAGATGGAAATGCCTTAAAAATTGCTAGGGAGTATGCCCATCGATATCCGCTGCATATACTGCTGTTGATATGTCCAATAAAGTATTTTTTCTTGCACCGGAAGTGATGTCATACTTTGTTTTCCGCATTTTTTTCGTAAACCATGGATCGTACAGGAAGGCTTCTTTGGGCAGTTTTTATGTACTCCCAAAGAGGAATCTAGCTGTGCAGAGTTTATGCGGTTGTTTTCGGACACCCTGTACATACGTAATGAAATATTATACGATAAAGTACTATATTTTTGCTACGATACATTTCCGCTTAACAAACGTGTCAAATTTTCAATAAATATTATAATATAAAAAGTAAATTTCTTGTAATTTATATAATTTACATATTTTCTTTACTCTCCCGAATGTTTACTAATTGAGATAATTCGTATGTATTTTTTTTTCCAAAATTATCGAGTGTCAGCAGCTAAATTATCAATTTTCAAATGCTTTTGAAGAGTTTAGGACTTTTATAGTATTTATATTTAGCATTATAGTTCTGATCAATTTAGTTCTTTATCTTATTGAAATCTTTCTTCAATCTATTTGGCCGAGCTGGCAGCCGAATGGTTAGCACTCTTGCGTTCGGTTCAACAGTTCATGGGTTCGAATCCCACCTTGGGCATGGATGTTTGTATGCAGTGGTTCGGAATCCACTTTAAATCGTAGGTCTCAATCTAATAACCCTCGTGTGCAAAAAATGACCGTTGAGCAACAAATAAACCAACCATTCATATATTTGATATTTAGCAATAAAAATTTCGTTCGATCAGCACTTTGGTTGCTTTAAATTAAATTCTGCATAACCCTTATAATTGAAGGGATAAATCCATAGCTAGTTAATATAGCCAATGAATTTTTAACAATAAAAGTCAATATTTTATGCTCATATATAGTGCATTATGATGAAATATTTGTAAAATAAATTTCGGAAATAAACAGTCAGTAGAAAAACATTCAATGGTCAGACATCTTATAACAATATATTTAATCAACAAAATAATACACGTTAATAATACAAAAGAGGATTTTTTAAAATGGTTTACTTGTATAATAGCACATACGTATTATCAATTTTTTAAGTCATCTTATTGAAATGAATTTCCTCATAAGTAAAAAGTTAATTGATAATTAATTAACATTTTAACTTCAACACTCTGAAAAACTTGTGAAAAGGACACGAGCGATAAAAATGCTGCGCAATAAAGAAACTATATTTACTCAATAAAAAAAAAAAAAGCAAAAAATAACTATTTATGCTTTTTGTATTACAATTTTTCATCAGTTTTGAAGACAAATGTGTGGATTCTACTAAACAAATACACTTTATTCCCCAATTATTCAAAAATACATGAAGAAAAAATCAAGGTCAATCACATCTTAAAAAGTAAGAAATAATCAACACTTGCAGTTGAATAATTAGAACTTGCAATTTGCTAAAATAATCAGCACTTGAAAATGTGTAAGAAACCTGTCAACAGCTTTCAGACAAAATAGTATACTTATTAAATACAGTGTAAATTTTATTTGCGGCGAGAGGGATTATTTCTTTTTCCAATGGCAGACAGTTACAACTGCAGCACAGAGTCTATTAATCTATTGTTCCCTGATAACCAAGGTCAGACACAGCGACCTCTTAGCCGCCGAGGCGTTGCTCCAGATGCACCACAGGGAGTGGGCCACCATCGCACCCTCACACATACCACAGGGACTCGTTTATAGGGTAGGCATCATTCATACTTCATTCACACACACAAGGAAAGGACAAAGACAAGATAGAGAAAGTACATCCAAGCCTGAACCGGGATTCGAACCCAGGACCCCTCTATCCGTAGCTGACCAACAGACAAGTTGGCCATCGGTGAGAGGGATTATGATTTGCTTATTTTTAACGACAGGGGAAAACAAAAATTCCAGCCCATCTTAGAAAACATTCAACAAATAAAAACCCAAGTGACATGAAGTGTCCTGGAATAAAAGAACCAATAAAAGCTTTGGTTAAATGTTCTTTTAAACCCCAATTATGCGTTACTTTTAGGAATCATTATTTTCAATATGAAACTCAATTCCTCTATATGGTCAAAGAGTCTGTCAGTTTGAAATCAGAATATTCACATATCAGTGAAATTCTAATTTTTAGACATTTTAATAAGAAATTAAATAATAAAATTGTTCAATTGGTTGAAGGAACAACTTTTTAATAAAGGGAGATTTATTGCTCATCTTTTCTGAGAGCATCAAATTGAATTTAATGTCTATAAATACGAATTAATGTAAACACAATTAAAACGAATAAAAAAAATTCAATATTTTTCTCTTGCCCAACCCTCCAACTTTCTCTTCAAATGTGTTTGCTTTGCTACCATTCGAGTTACACTGCTATTTTTTAATAGAGTTTTACGCACTTTTAAGTCTTTATATACTAAATGAAAATGATGGAAATTTTTATCTTTACCAGCTTGTAACATCCAATAATAAAGCTAAAGCCTTCTTATATATATATATATATATATATATATATATATATATATATATATATATATATCAAGTGAAATCTCATAAATTACAATTTCTTGTTGTACTTATATTTACTCCTAGGAAATACATAAATGTGACTGAACATGGTAATCTAGTGGTTAGGACATCGGCTTTCCGTCGGGTAGAGAGGGGTTCGATTCCCATAGCCGCCAAAGATCCACCAAGTACATGCGATTATATGTTTTCGTTAAATCTGTGGAATCGAAAGTCCTGTGATTGGTAGTTGAGCAATTACCATAGGTGTAATGATCTGTAGGAAAGTTTCTCACCACACCAAACAAACGTCAAAACTAGACGAGTGGTTCCTATGGTAGTGCCATCTATCAGTAGAGTACACTAAATTTGGTGGCAGTAAAAATTCAATTGACTTGAAAATTAGACAAGGGTATTGTGTGTGTGACATCCTTTCAACCCATCTCTATGCAGATAATCTAGCTATTTTCGGAAAATTTTAGACAGCAGAGAAATTTATACTTTCAAATAAGTGTGTTTAATTTTTAATCATTTCTTCAGATCTAATCTATTATGAAAGGCGATTGCAATGTTTATACTTTGAATGTGTTCTTTGAAATCATTAAAAAAAATCACCAGATCAAATCTGCTAAATATGTATGAATGAATAAATTATGAGAATCATTTAAAAAGGCATTAAAAATAAAATAAAATTTAAAAGTATTAGAAATTTTGCGGCGGCAAAAACATTGAAAAGGTAGTAGATAAAAAGGAATAAGAATGTTATATTCGAAGCTCCTGGAAACATGTATTTGCTACATACAAAAATAATAATTTATAAAATTATTTATACTTCTACTAAAAGTTATTTTAATTATTTGTACTAAAAATGAAAAATATTTTTATCCATTGCAGTTTGAATTTGGTATAACGGGTGTAAAGTTTTTACCAAAATTGGGAAAGCAAATGCAAACAAAATACATGATAACAACTACACTACTGGCCATTAAAATTGCTACACCAAGAAGGTGACATGCTACAGACGTGAAATTTATACGAAAGGAAGAAGGAGCTGTGATATGAAAATGATTAGCTTTTTTCACCGCATTCAGACAAAGCAGGCACCAGTAGCGACACCTACATTGTGTTTAAATGAGGAAATTGTTCAGCCGGTTCCTCATACCCAAATTGCATTTGAACGTTGCTGCTTGGTGAAAAGTTGTTGTGATGCCTAGTGTAAGAAGGAGAAATGCGTATCAGCACGTTTCTGACTTTGATAAAGGTCGAATTGTAGCATACCGTCATTGCGGTTTATCTTATCGCAGTATTGCTGCTCGCGTCGGTCGAGATCCAATGACTGTTAGCCGAATATGGAGTCGATGGGTTCAGGACGGTAATACGGAACGCCATGCGGGATCTCAACGGCCACCTATCACTAGCAGCCGAGAAGACAGGCATATTATCCGCATGGCCGTAATGGATCGTGCAACCACGTCACGAGCCGTGAATCAAGAAACGGGGTCGTTTGGAAGACAACAAGTATCTGCACGAACAGTTCGACGACGTTTGCAGCAGCATGGACTCTCAGCTCGGAGACCATGGCTGCGGCTTCCCTTGACGCTGCGTCATAGACAAGAGCGCCTTCAATGGTGTGATCAACGACGAACCTGGACGCACGAATGGCGAGACGTCATCTTTTCAGATGAATCCAGGTTCTGTGTACAGCATCATGATGGTCGCATCCGTGTTTGGCGGCATCGTGGTGAACGCACACTGGCAGCGTGCATTCGTCATCGTCATACTGGCCCATCACCTGGCGTGATGGTATGGGATGCCATTGGATACACGTCTCGGTCACCTCTTGATCGCATTGACGATGCTTGGAACAGTGCACGTTACATTTCTGATGTGTTACGACCTGTGGCTCTACCCTTTATTCGAGCCCTGCGGAACCCTACGTTTCAGCAGGATAATTCCCGACCGCATGTTGCCGGTATTGTACGGTCTATCCTTGATACGTAGCATGTTCGGCTGTTGCCCTGGCCAGCACGTTCTCCAGATCTTTCACCAATAGAAAACGTCTGGTCAATGGTTGCCGAGCGACTGGCTCGTCACCAAACGCCAGTCACTACGGTTGATGAACTGTGACATTGTGTTGAAGCTGCATGGGCATCTGTACCTGTACATGCCATCCAATCTCTGTTTGACTCAATGCCCAGATGTATAACTGCTGTTATTACTACCACACAGAGGTGGTTGTTCTGGGTACTGATTTCTCAGGATCTATATCCAGCCAAATTTTTTGAAAATTTAATCACTTGTTATTTTTGGTATAATATATTTGTCCAATAAATATCATTTTGTTATCTGCATTTCTTCCTGGTGTAGCAATTTTAATGGCCAGTAGTGTATTTCAATTTAAGTTCTCGTTTTGTTAATTTGCTTAAAATTTCTTTTAATTTCTGAGTTTAAACCTTTCTGGATGTAATTAGGTTTCTGCTTGTTTATTTCTAGAGCTATCATTAAGACTAAGTTCACATTGAATATATGGGCTACTGTTACAAAGGTGGGGGAAAAAAACCGGGTTTATTTCTTGGAATAAACACGGTTTATACACAGGGAAATTTTGAAATTGCAAAAATTTTATAAATAATCAAATGATATAATAAATTTTATTCTGCAACTCCAAGTCGGCAATTCTCGTAGTGAACTCGAATACAGCCTCTACTTCTTCTGACATCCTCGAGTGCAAAAAATCTACTGATAGGGTTGTATAATTTTTCAAACGAAGTTGTGTTACAGTGAATTCAAGGGCACTGCGGTGTTGCTGGAGACAAGTTAGTCGACTACCTTTCTAAGAAGGATACTTCTATCCAACAAACAGCAAGAAATGAAATTCCCCTTGATAATTCCAAGCTGCTCATTAAGAAAGAGATGAAGAATCATTATCTTAAACCAATTATCAGAGAGACACTCTAACAAAACCTGGTAGAATAATCTACAATGTATCCCTAAGTGGTCTAGATGATTGGCTGTTGCCGAGGTTCGTTTGGCCCCCGGGCATGGCAGCCTTCTTAAACATCAGTGTAAAACGAACTAGTCCAAAAGCTTTTCTGCAGGCTCTGCAATTTTCTGGAGGAGATGGACGGACGTACACCACCTTCGTCGCTGTCCAGCACTATTCGAACCTTCCGTGTGCGATCGGTACTGCCGTGCTCGAAACATCCTCAGAGCTTTATAGACTTTTCTGTGTTCACTTGTCTACTTATTCTTTCTGTATTTGTGGAGCAGTGGTCTTTGTAAGCAATTAAAAACTAAGAAACCAATTGAAAAAAATCGATTGTTTTCGAAAAAGAGCATTACTATTTACATTTAAATATTTTTCAGTAATTCGTTTCTGAGGTATACAATACATTTTCCTTTTATTAATAAATTGAGTAAAAATGTTTTCCATGAAAGTTATTTTTTATTGTTAATAAATAATTCAGAACAATTTTAAAAATTCAGAATAATTCCGAAAGTTAAGTACGAAGATGTAAAATGCAAAATATCAACAAATACTGCTTTGATTAACACAAAATTCGGCAGGAAAAGTAGCATACATATTTATGCATGAAATAAAATCAATAATTATATACAGAAATGAAAACAATATTAAATTTTTGTAAGTTATCATAATGATATACTGGAGATTTAAACAGAATTATGTATAGGAAAATAAAAAGGCGTAAAATAAAAAATACATTAATAGTTATGTGATCCCCCCTCATCTTTAAACAAAGTTTACACCTTATGACCATGCTTTTAATTATGTGGTTAACAATCGCAAAATTAAGCAATAGCCCTTCTTCTTGTAGAGAAATTTCCAGCTCAATAAGAGTGGTTGGAGGTGGGAAACGTAAAGACACAACATGGCAGAGAGCATCCCAAAGATTCTCAATGGGATCAAGGTCAGGCGAATGTGATGGCCACGCCATACGCGCAATCCCTTCACTCTCCAGGTAGCCATCGACGATGTCAGCTCAATGGGGACGTGCGTTATCGTCCATTAAAATAAAAGTATGGCCAACTGCTGCAGCATACAATCTCGCAATGGGATCTAGGACTTCATCTCGATACCGGACAGCTGTCACAGAACCACGTTTAAAGATGTGCAGGTTGGTGCAGTATTCTAATGAAATGCTTGCCCACACCATAGTGCTTTCGCCTGGGAATGCGTGTTGTTTGGTAATGTTTTGGGGCTAATTGCGTCTTCCTTGTTCACGCCATATCCTTATAACGCTTGTCATGTTGCTACAGAGCAAATCTTGACTCATCAGTAAACATGACATTGTCCCAGTCAGACACAGTCCAATTGGCATGTTCCCGGCACCACTTTAATCGTGTCCCTCTTAATTGGACGGGTAGACAAACACAAACTCGAAGTACCCGGGCGTACAGTCTACTCATATGTAATCTTCACATTACAGTAGCTGCTGACATCACTTTACCAATGGACGCTGTAACTATAACTGCCACACGTGCGGAGGTCGCTCTGCGATTCCGCTTGGCTAAAATCGCAATATATCGATCTTCTGCAGGGTTTATAAACCTCGATCTTTCGCAGCGACCGGGCACAGGCCTTCGGACAACTGTCTGTGTGCTTTGGAATTGTTTCCATAAACGTGAAATTACAGAATGAGGAATGCCGAAGAAAAGAGCAACATCTGAGATCGACTGTCCTGCTTCAATGTGCCCCACAGCACGCCAGCGCTCAGAATTTTCCATTCGTCTTCTGGAAGTCATAGAAACACATATGACTTGAAAATAAATTGTACAAAAGTTTTAAATACCGTTCATCAGATCTCACAATCAACTTCTGTAACCCTTTAAAAGCTTATAAGTCTGCCCTTTTTGCATATTTCTTGACATGAAAGCGCGATTGGCTGTTACTTAACATATTTGCGTATTTCCATCTACCTCTGCAGCGATTTGCATCCCCTTCAATTCTGATTGACTTCCGAAAATTAACATTTTTTTCTACGTGTTTAACTTTTGGAAGTATATATTCATTTGTGTTCAACAGAATTTTTTCATAAATTGAGATGAATACTTTTGAAGTTTTTGAATTTGTTATTTTGAATATTTTATATAAATTTCGTCTTTTGTAAAAAGTTTGTTTTAGATATTTTATAAGTTGCTGAAAGTGAAATTTCTTACAATTAAATGTGTGCACACAAAAATGTTTTTCGTTGGGAAAATTCTCATTCGAGTATTTTATTTGTACGAAAAATATTTTTTTTTTTTCTGCAAATGATCCATAATATGTTTTTAATGAATGCTAGATTATAAGGATTTAAAGATGAAGGGATTTAAGTTCTCACTTCATTAGAAAGTAAATTTGTTTATAACAATCTAATTTAAACTAATAACTATTTTTATATTATTTAATTAATAATAAATTAGTTTTAATTTAGTTTGATTAAAATTATTATTATGATTGTAGATGAATGAAACCTTAATTGGTAATTTTTGATATTATTTCATACGAACTTTTATTTGAAATTCTTATCCCGAAAATAATTATTTGTAGATTTTTTATTGCCATATAATGTTTAACAAATGTTTCCATAATAGCCCCATTCAGTTGAGTTAATTTTTTTTTTTTTAATTTTGATTTCTTATATCCTACTTAAATTTGTAAATCTAATATTCACTTTTTTAATGTCTATCCGCAGTTAAAATAATTAAATGCATGCAACCACTTTTTAATTTCTTTGAATCATCAATATTAGAAATAAGAATTCAAGTGATGTTTCATTTTGTGGATTCATTTTATTAATGATTAAAAATGTGTGCATCTAGAAGCGATTAATTATGGATTTTGCTTTGTGTGCATCAGTGGAGTCAATACTCTTTTTGCATATATTACTGATTTTTCCGAAATACATTTGCAGCAATATATTACTATTTGTTCTTAATTGAACATAATTTAATAAATAGTAATGGCTATTTGTCTAATTTGTAAATATCATAGAAAAAACTAAAATTTTAATTTTTAAAAAATGTTTTCTTAGATATCAGATTACAGTTTTATGGTAAAAAAAAAAAATTTTTTTTTGAACATTTGTGTGTTTTGATTTAAAAAAATTTTACTGCGTATAGATTAATTTTAACCATTTATTGTGTGGTGAAATCAATAAAGCATAAGGTAGGATTAATTTAAGGTCTTATGAAACTACAATGAGGAATTCAGATAATTGTTTATTTTTGATTTTATGGGGAAAAAAATGGGTAAAAATTGATCAAGTATGTATATGATTCCAAGACACTTGAGGGGTTTTGTCTCCAAGTATTCCTAGACCCATTTTGGCTTGATGGATTGTCAAATATTACGATATTTCAGGCTTCAATTATAAATATAATTTATAGGTAAAGGATTGTACCGTCAAATCTCAAACGCAATTAAATTTTGTCTGAATTCCTCTGGGAAAAATTGCATGTTTGTTACGTCACTTGGCGATTCTTAGAAAATCTAGAAAAGTAAACAGGAAATGCTTCCTGAAATATCTGTATTAAATTGTAAATTTTAATACTAAATATTGACAGAAGATTTAATTTAGCGCCCAAACTATTCTTGCTTTTTCTAAGTTTGCCGTAGATTAAATACAGTAAGGTTCGTTCTTTTTTAGTCTCATATATAACATTGGGAAAAGGAATCTCTTGTTAGTGGTCTACTGAGTGGGGAGGCGTTTCAAAATAATGGATAAAATGACTTACTCCGATAATGGACGGGAATTAATGTTTGTCATCTGATAGCATGATTCAAATCAATTTGTCAGAAATTTTTCTTAAGTACGAAATATACATTCTTCATTTTTTTTTAAACTAACAATGGTGCAATAAATATTACACTTTCAGCTGATCGCACTTACAAAACTTGTAAATTCCAAAAATTATTTATTTTAATAAATTAACCTCTAAATCCCGTAACAAAACAGGCGTTCGAAAACTAACACACATTTAAGATGGATGAAATTTAAGCATAAGATTTCTTTCCTTTAAATATATTATAATTTTGTATAATGAAGAAGAAAACTGAGGTAGAGGGTTAATGTGCCAAAAGGATTTCGGTGTGATATTGAAATCTTGAGTAGGTAGTACAAAATTTATCAATAATTTCTTACTTATCGTATATTAATGTTTAGTATTTGAAGTATTTCTGAAAAGTGTTAAGTACTTCATGCTACCAAACTTGTCATTAAAAATTTTGAAAATTATTATGCGTAAGTTATTGAAATTTCTAATTTCCGATTTCAAAAAATCTTATATTTTTACTGCAAATAAAATAGTCTATCCTTTAACTCAAAATTGAAAGTGCTTTGTCCTCATACTAGTAGATAAAAATGTTTTATATTAAGTAATTTAAAATATTACATATTCAAAATGAGTTACATATTTATGCAATAATTTAATTTGTTAATTGTTATTTATAGTGCAAATATTTTTTTTTACAAAGAGTCCCAAAACGACCGCATAAACTCTGTACAGTTAAATTCTTCATTAGGAGTGCATAAAAACTGCCCAAAGAAGCATTCCTGTACGATCAATAGTTTACAAGAAAAATACGAAAAACAAATGGTTTGAAGGTTATGTGGTTTGAAGTCACTGCCGGTGCAAGAAAAAAAAACACTTTATTGACACATCAACAACAGTATTTGCATATCTTTCCAGACGATAATGTTTAAAACGTTCGCCGCCCATATTGCGTCATTAATGCACACGCCATGGAATGACGCCATGCTAAGCCGTGGTTAAAATGGTATATTTAAAATGCTACATCTAGCAACTACAGGTTGCCTGGATATGAGATACCCCGAGCGCTGGATCGGACGTAGGTGTCCAGTTCTATGTCCGTCAGATATTACATCGTTGGATTTTTTTCTATGAGGCCATCTAAAGGAACTGATGTATCGAGATTTAGTGCCAACACCAATGGACTTAGTTGCTCATCTGCACGCTGCTTATACTTCGATGGACTCCGCGATGCTGCAACGTGTGATGACACAAATTCCAGGGCATGCTCAAGCCTGCCTCGACATTCAAGGCGGACACTTTGAACAACTGCTTTAAATTGTGCACATACTGCTGTTGATATGTTCAATAAAGTGATTTTTCTTACACAGAAAGTGACGTCAAACTTTGTCTTTCGTATTTTTCTCGTAAACTATGGATCGTACAGGAACGCTTCTTTGGGCAGCTTTTATGTACTCCCAACGAGGGATCCATCTGTGAAGAGTTTATGCGGTCGTTTTGGAATACCCCGTATATGTATTTAATAATATTGGTACAGAAATTTCATATTTGGAACCAATAAAACAATTTTATAGGAAAAGAATTCAAATCTTGATTGTTAAGAATTATTTCTGTTTTTGCAACAAAGGCCTCGTTGGCTTGATTCTCACAGCATGAGTATTGTGAGTTTCAGAGCAATTTCTAATGCATAAAACGTTCTTTATGATTTAACTAAAAATTAATTTAAATTGCTATGAGAAATAAGTAATTATAAGTTACTTTTCTACATGAAAAATTCAATCCTTATAAATTTTTTACATTGATTTATAGCTTTTTTTATCGTTGGAATTCAAAGAATATATAGATAGTAAAGTTTGCAAATTAACTGTATTTTTTTAAAATACCAATTAAAATTCTCTGTATTACTATTATTTATAATTAATGAACATTTTAATTAATATAAGAGATTATTAGAAACAGATTTAAATAACTTTAATTAAACTTTAGCTTACATAATTTTAAGATTTGTTCTTTACTTTTTGAATGATATTTTTTTAATCTTTACCTTTTACACATAATCATATTAATGAATAAGCTTTTAATTTCCAATGGTAATTTTTTTTAAATTTTTGCAATGATTTTTTAAAGTATTTACAATTTTTTTTTCATAAATTAAATAAAGCAGTAAATATATATATAAAATATCAAGTGAATGTTTGCAACAGTTCTGCCCTAGGGTAAATAATTATATCACAATAAATCTTATATCTCTAATTATATCACTTTTCTATTAGTGAAAATATTTACCCCTTTAAAACTTCCTGATTGTCAAATTCATATTAAATTAATCACAAATGTAAAATATTTCCTTAGGAATAAGTTTGTGATTCGACCAATCATATCAGTAATCAAGACAATCTTATTTCTCTTTTCAGACAATCGTCTTATATTTAAGAATCAGTAGAAAGCTAATGAAACAGAGTTGTTTACCGAACAAAGGAGAAAAAAAATATTTCCTTGACTTAAATTAAGAAAACAGTTATCGAAATGAAATCTCAGTAACGACATTCTGGGTATTAATTAATCTTTTAAGGTGTATGTGACTTCAGTTCTTTAGAGAGATATTTGAACTAGTTTTTTTAAAACAATTTGAAGTTCAACATAAAAATGGATAGCCGTCTTAAGCATTTTATTTAATCATATGAAATGTGTGTGGCTATTAGAAAATGAAACAGAATTTTTGTAAATTTTAATATCTAAGTAAACAAATGTACGAAAAATTTATAACTATATGTATAATGTGTTTTAAAATATATCATATTATGTAATTTGATGTAATAAGATATATATTTAATGTGTTTAATATATGTAATAAAATGTAATTTCAATAATAATATACATATATATGTAATATAATGTATATTTAATAATATGTAATATACATATTATGTAATATGATATATTTTAAAACACATTAGTTATAAATTTTTCGTGTGTGTGTGTGCGCGAGTAAAATTCATATTTTTTTAAAATAGTATAATTATTTTCTGTTTGATGAGATTCTTGTATTTCTAACATATTAATCAATAACTATATAACAAATTATAGCAAGTTATTATTTTGTTATTTGAAAATTTGGATTTTTTGGGGCAGAATCTTAATTGAAAACAAAACAACAGTTAACTAAAGAATATTAATCTAAAGAATCTATGTTAGAATCTTTCTTAGATTGATCATTTTTGTCTATATAAAGGAACTTAACGAAAGAATGTATTTAGATAATAAATTTATTTTTAATCAAATTTGGGTGCTTTACTACATAATTTCAATTTGAAAACCATTTTAAAAAATGAATATAATAAGACATATCTCATTCACAAAAATAAAAAAGAAATATCATACCTATGATTTTTAGGATACCTCCATTCGTTTTCTGTCTCTCCATAAAAATAATTTAAAAAATAATTAATTGCTATTATTACGATAATAAAAAAATACAGTGTATAAAAATCTATACAAAATTGCGTCCTTTTAAATAACAGAAAAAAAATCTTAATTTCAAGAAAACATTAAACCACTATAAGATTTAAAAAAAAAAAAATTAACAACTTTTTACCTGCCGGAATTGGTGCAGATCCCTCCAAATATTTCATTTCCTTAAAAATCCCTAGTCTGTCTAAATCTGGTTTGCTGTAATCTGTATTAGTAGCCATTTTAAAATTTAGTCGTTAAGCTGTGAAAATTAAAACAAATGAGTTAAATACAGTATGGTCTTAATGTATATTATATTTAAATGCAAAAGAAAATGTTTAATTTAAAGTGAACATTATGGTCTGTTTTCTAAGCTGAGCAAAATTACTAGTGAAGAAAAAGTCATGTAAATAGTTTAACAGTTAGATTACTGCTTCTATATTGGACAGCCCACTTTTTCCTACAAAACGAGAAAAAACTGCTTAGTAGACCACTAGGACAGTTTTAAAAAAGCCCATTTTTTGTCGATGCAAATGGTAATGTCACAAAATGCTATTACCGAATGAGACACAATGTTCCCAAATTGCTGTTTTTACTATTATTAAATAATGAAAAAATATTTTTGTGATTTCAAAATAAATTTTTTCAACTGAAAGTTATTATTCCTTAATCTGTTTTCCATAAGTTATCTTCAAAAATGTCAACAAGGTTAGATTTCAGCCAGCGAAATGGAATAGCACCGAAATCGTATGCGGTAAACATCATAAAGTTAATATTTGAGTAAAGGTGAGCATTGTGATCGAAATATTTTTTTAAAAACAATTGGACAGCTTTAGTAATAGATGAATTTTTTCCTTTTCAGAAAGCTGGCAATAATAATTCAAGACACGAAGGGGGAATTTTCACAAAATTTTATACCAATTTCATGGAAAAGTACCATTTATGACGTATGCATTTTAAATGTCCAATATATGACTTTTAAATTCGCTTAGAATAATTAAAAATGATCATCGAAATAATGGATGCAAATATAAAACATGCATTATTAAATAGAAATTTTTACTTACAATTATGATCTAAAATTATGTATAAATAAAATAAATAAACAACAATTGGTGTTTAAGTAAAACTTTATGAAATTAAATTTTCTAACTAGAACGTGATATAAAATTTAATTTAATTATGTAATTTTAAAGACTTTTTACTCTAGCCAATGGCACCATTTTGTGGCGATATCATTAAAGTCATTTAGCTATTCAGCGATAGTAGAAAATAATCTCTATTATTGGCTATTTTCTGTGGAGAGACGAAAAATATATTTAGACAAAAAAATTTCTTTATCAATTAGTTTCGCACTTTTGTTTATACCTTCTAAATAATGAAATTTATTGGTAAAAGTTTACAATGAGAACCCTAATTTATTGGCGATTTTTTTGACGCCAAGATATGCTCGAAAATGTGGCTATCAAGATGAGCTACACGAAAACTAAACTAATATAGGTTTAGCAAGGTTCTTCTTCTTAATGAGCTTGCACGATTCTGGGCACCTCTGCTCGATAACATTTTGTGCCATAGCTACTAGATATTTAATTTTACAGCCAATTTTTTCATTAAACCAAGGGGTACCCAATTTTACATCGAAGTCAATTTATTATTTCTGCTTACAGATTGGGGAGTTTTTTCTATTTCAAAAGATGACAAAAAAATAAATAAATAATAACAATTTTAAGAAATTCAGAGAACTTTTTGAGTCTATGTTTTACATATCGGCTTTTTATTATTTCAGCAATATTATTTAAAACAAAAGTTTTAACTTTGGTGTAAGCAAAGCAATAATCTTAAGATTCAAAAGAGATTGTTTACAAATATTGCAATTATTATAATTTAAAACTATATTAATTAATGAAATTTTTAAAAATCTAAATCGTCCTTGCCGATTTAAAATAACCATAAAGTGGATGTTTTGTCATTTCTTTTTCATTTTGCTTTTTCTGCTGTTCTGTTTTCCACATGTTAATGGCTTGTATCAAAGGAAAACGGCTTCTCAAACCGGTGCTTAGCTCCTTATATACGAAATCGTTGGTATAATCCTAGGAGAGCCCACAACCTAGACAACAAACTAAAAAATAGCGCCAAGCCAGAAGGAAATTCCAGAAATAATTTGGTTTATTATATCGGTTAATCTGTGGTTTGGGTACCCCTTTCGTCGCCAAATCTGCGATAGACGCACAAAGTCTGGTAACCCTGACTATTTCATCCTAAATGCACTCCTTGTGGCAATCCTGTCTTTTTTGTTATATTTTGTTATACAATTATATGTGTATTTTTGTTAAACTATTCGTTAAAAAATCCTTTTTGTTTTCGTTGCCATACCAACGATGAAATTCGTTAAAAACACAGATTTCGGTTTCGTCGCCATAGAAACGCCATTTTTGCGTAGTGTTTCTCTGATCATTCAACTCCGCT
This sequence comes from Latrodectus elegans, assembly GCA_030067965.1. NCBI lineage: Eukaryota > Metazoa > Arthropoda > Arachnida > Araneae > Theridiidae > Latrodectus > Latrodectus elegans. The sequence continues at coordinate 23,546,332 of CM057821.1, read as the reverse complement.
AGACAACACGCAAAAACGCGCCAGTTGGCGACTTTTTTAAAATGCGCCAAGCAGGGTACCCAAAGCACATTTTCACCATTATATCTAATGTATCGAAGTAAGGTTATCAAGATTGACACAAGCCAAAATTATCGCCAAGTAAAATCATTCGCGCCAAGGGTGTGGGTTCTGCTAGAATCCAACCGAAATCGTTTTAGTAACAGTATAAACTTATTTTCTCAGATATACGATGGTGAACCTCACCTTGTTTGCTACCGCTTGAAGAATGGGATTTAAAGGCAGGCAGCAAATCGTCGACAAGTCGGATTTACGACGTCGTTTCAATATAATTTGACGTGGATGAAATGCTATCTAACGTCATGGATATTTTAAACCAATGGGAATCGTAACAAAGTAGCGTACTCAGGATCTCAATTAAAACGAAAGAAACAACCACCTTAAAAACTGAATTCCACATAATATTATAAATTTACATATTAATAAAATTAATGATGCTGCAAAATATTCTAAATAAATCTAAAATATGACTGAAAATAATTTCATGTAAAATATATTAAGAAAATCCTATGAACTTCAATTTTAAATAAGAAATCTTCCATGTTTACTTCTAACGTCATAAATTTTCATAAGTGTAAGCCCCTTGCTTTGTTTCTAGCCCATTAATGGTCAATCAATACTGATTATCAAATAATCAATTATATATATATATATATTATATATATATATATATATATATATATATATATATATATATATATATATATATATAATTAATTCAATTTTAAGAATGAGAGAGAAATTACATATAATAGAAAAGTAAGTGTTAGATCTTAATCATTTTTACCAAACTGCTGTACCTTTATAAATAAAATAGTATAAAAAATATTTAATATGCACTACATAAGTAACACATCCTAAATATAAACATACAAACAATTCTTACTCACATTTTATTGAAGAAAAACACATGCAAAGTGTGATTATAATTATTTCTTTTTTCAGTTTTTTCTATTTTTCCAATATTGACTTCAATAAAAAAAATCATTTCGCTTTTGTTTTCTTCAAAAAAAAAGTAGCACAATCATGTAAACCGATTATTTAAAAAAAAGTGTGCAGTATTATTTTCTTCTTATTTGAAATGGAAGCTTCTTTTGATATAGCCATGCATTTAATCATTATTATATTCTCAAACATTATAAATATAAGATACTTTGTACATGCAAACTATATCTGATTCCTTATTCAAAAAAATCCTGAAATTAAGTTTCGAGCAGCAGGGGATTTCTTTGTCAAAGTTGATAAAAAATTTAACTCATCTTCATTAATTTCAACAAATAAATATATTCAGTTACGTCGGGCATTTTTAATGAAGCTTAATGAATTCTTATTGGAGCATTTTCTGCCGTATCATTCCAGACATAGATTAATAATCGCATTGTCCACAGAATGTCAGACTTCAGAAGACCATCTCAGCCATGATCACTCTTGGCAAAAATACCTCACGCACGAAACTCTCATTTAAAGCCAATGATAACACTCTGAAGCTGAAGCTGACTGAGAGGCGGAAATCATATTAGGCGGGAGAAATTCCAGACGAATTGCTTCAAGAATAAATTGGATTTCAATGTCAACAGTGCAGTTAAATTTCCACAATGCAAAGAATTAACAACTCTCCAATAAAAATATCTGTCCAAGTATCTACACCAGTGATTCTTAACCACTGTGCATCCGCACTTTTGTGTGCCAACAAATACTTAAAGTGTGCCTAAAATTTTAGAAATGTATATAGCACAAGGTAAACAAGAAGGTTCTTGCCATTTTTAATGACCCAAAAAACATGCCCTACAGAAAGTGTAGCCCATTGTTAGTCCACCATCGGCATACACCATCTTCTGCCAACGTGTCTCCATTTGTGCAATCCCCTTGAGGTAAAACTAGAGGGTTTTAGATGAAAAGAAATCCGAGAGTGCTTGGCGCAAGTCTGCTTCATAGGTGAAAATTTTCCAAGAAGATGATTGTCCAGGGAACGGAAGAAGTGGTAATCCAATAGTGCAAGGAGGAAGGCACAAAATCTCACAAATAAGTAGCTTTATGCTGTTCTTGGTTGATGCTAATATGCGGCCTCGCGTTTTCAGCCAAGAACAGCACAACTTTGCGACAAACCAGTGCTGGCTCCTGCTGTTGAACACGTTCCGATTGCTGTGGATACAGGCCAGCAATGACCGTTTAGCCTGTTGTAGCTCGTAGTGAACGATTTGACGAATAGTCCATCAGACATCAACTTCATCACAGAGGGACAAATCTCCCGACCTGAATTTTTGAAACCAGTGCCTCATCGTACGTTCATTCACAGCGCTATCCCCAAACGCTTGACATATTCGGCAATATGATGCAGCAGCTGCTAAGTCCAATTTGAAGTCGTAAAGTAAACACCGAACGAGTTCCTTCGTTACGTCCATTTCTCTTCGCTATTGCAGGAGTTACGATGAATGAATGCGCACAATGGACCTGTTTAATATCATCTGATATTCTTACCTGCTTTAATATTACCTGATATTCTTACCTGCTTTAATATCATCTGATATTCTTACCTGCTTTAATATCATCTGATATTCTTACACTCGACTGACCACGTTATTACGCTAATTTTCATACTAATTCTCACTTTATTCAATGGCAATGCGTAAACGGCAAGAGCTTTCTTGTTAACCGTATAAATAATTTTATTATTACGAATAAAATAATAAACGTTTTGTTGTTTTTGTAGTACGTATAATATCATTTTATTTTACATTCAAAATTATTATCATACGCTACTTTACACACTGTATATTAAAGGTAAACGTACAACTTTTAATTTAATTTGATATCTTTTAAAATAAAAATATAAATTAAAGCAGCATAATTTTCAATTTGATATACATGGCTTCTTTGCACCAACATTATATAAGAATACCAAACAGAAGAAGAATGCTCAAAGATTCTGTTGTTTTCTATTGTTATAAAATTGTTTAATTTGCAAAGAAATTCATTGTAATTTTGGATAAATGTATGTAATTCTAAAAAGAGGTATAAGAATGAATTAGAAGAAAGAATACTATTTTAAATATTTAATAATTTATACAGAATTGCATGAAAATATTTAATTCTATTTTAAACTTTATTTGTTACTTAAGTATTATCCCGTTAACTATATATATTTCCGTAAAAGAAATATCACCTCTTATTCTGTAGCCTAGGGCTAATTTATAATTATTTATTAAAGTTTCTGTTTATGTTTTCCATTTTTAATGACAGCAAATTTTAAATTTATGATTAAAATTTTAGAAAATTAATTTATGATAAAAAATTAATAATGATTAAAATTTCAGAAATAAAATTTGTAACTATTTTATTTAATGAAGTTATAAATTAACTCCTGTTTCCTCCGCTTAAATGTAGAAAAATGTTTACAACTGGCAATATTTGAAGTGATATTTTTCCCAAATATGTGTGTGTGATTATAACGATGATATTTTTGCCAAATATATGACTAAACAAATAATTCATATTTAATTCCCCCCAAATTTATTGGAATTAAATAAACTTTAATTTAAGCAATTTTTTTTACATTTCGCAATTTTTCACTGTGATTGAAAGCATTAATTGTATGTTTAACGGCCAAAGTCTGAACTTCGGCCAGTTCTGGAATTGGCCAGCCAAATCGCACATTAACCGGAGCGTGTAAACTATATGTCCGATGTACTGGAAATGAATAGCGTATATGCGACTTTGGCCGGTCACTCCCCGAAGTGACCGGAATTCCCTGGCTAATGTTCGATGTGCTGAAGCAAGACTGTTCGGTAGGGGGCGCAGCTGTTGATTCCAGTGTGATGACGGCATGCACATGGTAGCAAGGACAATATGTTATATTTTCAGTGTATCTAACATCCATGTACCTAATCACGAATCTGACACCACGTTATTGTTTACGGGCCCGCAAACTGAATAGTTTCGATTGCGGGTTAGTGTGCTTTCCCCGGATAAGTAAGAACTTTCAATATTCGTTTGTTTTTGGTTATACTATGAATCAAGCTCAGTTTCCAGAATTTGTACATACTTTCCAAGCACAGCAACTACAATTTTTCGAGTAATTTCTCAAACTTCTAATGGCAGTGAGTGGTGCTCAGTGCTAAACTGTTCAATCGTTCATAAATCCAATTTTACTTCAATCATTTGAAATTTTCGGTTTGAAAAAAAGATTCGTTTAAATATAAGATTTGAAAATTTTCTTAATATAAAAGCAAACATAGAATATTGTTCTCCGATACGTCTTAACGCTTTAATTACCAGTGTTCCCAAATAGGAACATCATATTAAAAATAAGTATCGAAAAAGTTAAATTTATTAATTGAGCTTAACAAATATTTTAACACGTCAAATGATTTTTTGAAATAAAATTGGAGTGCTGATCTTGCTTTGTTTATTCAAAAAATATGTAAAAAAATATTTTCCGCTATAATAGATGTGTTATGTCGTATAAATTTTTTTTAAAATTAATTAGTAAAATTTAATTTTTTAGGAAAATTTTATGTAACAAAGAATAGATATCTAAATCAAAAATCTGCAATTTTTTAATGTAATTAATAACTAATTAAATATTTTGTGCTGAAAAAATAATTTCTCTATCTTTAAACTTATGCCTCAAATATCATGGGAAGGACTATTGTTCCCATTTGGGAACACCCTATAAATCTATTCAATTTTTTTTCTTAAATGTAAGCACTATAATACTGTTTAATGAACTAATTTCAAGCAATATATAATGAAAACCTTTCTTTACACCTGAAAAAAGTTTTGGAACTTTAAGTGTTGATTGAATATGTGCTTTTTATTTATGTTAGATTTTTTAGCTTCACCTGAAGCTAATACAAGTACATTAACTGGTTAAACACGAAAGAGATCGCCGCGTGATTTCAGAATATCGTATTGTTTTTCTATAGTAATTTTGTCCAATGGATTCTGCAGACAGAAGTAGTATGGTGGTCAAAGAAGACGCACATGCAAATGCGGAACCAACTTTTAATATGAGAACCGTTTTCTTAAGTAAATTGAATATATTGCTGCAAGTAAGAGCAGATAATAGATGGATCCTCAGCAGAAACAAGTACTGAACTTTCATTGAGGACGTTAAGAAGGCTAAAGCAAAGCAGAAATAAGAAAGTGTTGACTATCGTCGATTAAGGAAATATGATGTTATTGAGGTTGACGGAAAAGAAAAACACACTTGGAGAATTTACAGGAAATCGAGTTTTCAAGATAAACTGTAACCGTACTTCTTATATTTTGGCAAGTGTATTTCTTATATTCTGGCAGATCTGGCTCCTTATATTTTGGTAGATCTGGCCAAGATTTTCGTCAAGAGATATCGCTTTTGGATTTCCGTTTCATCCTCTTTCAGGTATCTTTTTAGGTCTAATATTCCGTTTACAACGTTCTAATTCTCAAGAAACTCTAAGCGCTGCAGATTATAATATAAATTAGTGCATAAAATAATTATCATTAAATTACGACACATTTGAAATTTGTTTCGCAAATAGTAAACATTAAAAAAGTACCCAAGAGTTGCGCATGATCACTTATCGCATATATAAATTGCACATGCGTAGTCAGGTTTAACCTTGGTTTATAGGAAGATAGGGTTCTTGAACGAAGAGCAGATTTTCGCCTCGGTTACTCATCCTGAAGTTGATGATGAATACCGTTTTAGCTTTGACCCGGGATTTTGCTCGTAACTTGCGGTCGAGGTTGACGGTGAATATGGTCGTAAGAGTGCTAGAAAATAGGAATTTAGCGAATATCTCAAGGTCAAGTGACGTCAGTTCGCTCAATTCACTGAATAAGGAGGATTCTTATTTTGTTGAGAATAATTTCTTGTCTTATTTCCGCGGCGATTAGTGAGTGAGGGAGAGGATATAAATTTAGCGCTAATTATTAACAAAGAAATACGCGATAATGTTTCGAATTCAATTAAAAATTACAAACTGCTTAAAAAGCCACGAAAAACTGATTTAAAAACGACTATTATATTAAAAGATGACTTGCCGGTTTCACAGTGCTGTAGAAGAATTCCTTTTTTGGAACAGATAGTAGTCGATCAACAAATTGACAAATGGTTACAGAATGGGATAATAAAACCCTCTTGTTCAGAATATGCTTCACCAATTGTTTTATGTAAGAAACGGGATGGAACTTCGAATTTATGTATGGATTTTAGGGAATTAAATAAGAAGGTGATTAAAAACTCGTTTCCTATAGCTAAGAAGAAGTTTTAGATCATTTAGGGGAAGCGAAGACTTTCTTAAAGTTAGAGATTTAAAGAAAGGATTTTTTCATGTTCCAGTGGAGACAAAATTTACTAAATACTTGGTGCTTATCAGTCAGGCAGGTCTATATGAATTTTTGAAAACTATTCAATTTGTGTACATTGCCTATTGTATTTTAAAAATTTATTTACAATATGTTTAGTGACTTAATGAAGGATATTGTAATAGTTTATATGGATGATTTTATTATATCACCGGATGAGGAGGAGGAAGATTTAGAAAAATTAAAATGTGTTTTGGCAGTAGCTAAATAATATGCGTTAGAGATTAATTTTAAAAAATGTCAGTTTCTTAAAAGAAAAATAGAATTTCTGGGATACATTATTGAGCATGGTACAATTCGCCTTTCGTTTGAAAAGACAATTGTAGTTCAAAATTTTCCATAGCCCAAAAATCCTAATCAGATTCAGAGCTTCTTAGTTCTTACTGGATATTTTAGAAAATTTATTACTAACTATGTTAAAATTGCCAAACCATTAAATGATCTTTTTCAAAATGGAATAGAATTTAAGTTTGGAATAGCTCAAGAAGTAGCTTTCCATAGATTAAAAGAACTTTTGTCAACAAATGATGTTCTGTATATTTTCAGGCAAGGAGCCCCACAAGAATTACATACGGATGCAAGTAGCCTAGGATTTGGTGCTGCTTTGCTAAAGAAAACTGACAATTTCATCATGTTTCTTACACGAATAGAAGAATCACCCCACAGCAAAAAAAAGTAATGTAGTTGTGAGCTTGATGTTTTAGCTATAATGAAAGCTCTTAAGAAATTTAGAAATTATTGGGATCTATAAAATTAAAACTGAAACAGATTGTGATGCTTTTCAAAGGACCATGTTTAAAAAAGACATCTCTCCTAAAATAGTTCGGTGGGCTTTTGGAAGAATTTGAATACGAAATCATTCATAGATCTGGGAAACAAATGAGACATATAGATGCCTTAAGCAGAAATGCCGTTTTGATGGTTACTCGTGCTCAAAGAAAACTGATGACCAGAACTGCAGCAGCACTAAACAGTGATCTCCAGTTAGTCGAGCAAAGGCATAAGGAAGATTACTTAGAGAAAAATGGAGTATTACACAAGTATAACAGTGGTCGGGAATTACTGTGGTACTAGAAACATTAGAACTTGATATCATTCGAAAAGCTCATAAAACAAAGGCATTTTGCTGTGTCTAAGACGGAAGATCTTCTCAAGCAAGATTTTTACATTCCTAACCTTAGAAAAAGAATTGAACAAGTCATCATGAACTGCATAGAAACCATTTTGTGTGAAAGAAAGCGCGGAAAAGATGAAGGTCTATTCAACCCTATACCGAAATTAAACAGTCCCTTAAGTACTCTTCACTTCAATTTCATAGGTCCATTTCCATCAACTAATAAGAATTACAACCATATTCTCACAGTTGTGGACGCATTCACGAAATTCGTCTAGCTTTTCCCTGTTAAATCTACATCAACTGAGAATGTGTCAAAAAAACTCAGTTTTACAATCCATTTCTGAGAATCCCTCCAGATTAATAACGGATGAAGGAGCAAGCTTCACTTCCCCTCCCCCAAATCTTCGAGGAGTATTGCGAGAAAAAGAAAATAAAGCACGTGTTTTGAACAACCGGAATTTCGAGAAGAAATGGATAAGTGAAAAGGATTCATCAAACTTTAATTCCAGTTTTATCTAAATTGTCCATAGAAGATTTTAGCAAATGGTACAAATATGTTGCTGATGTGCAACGGATCCTTAACAAACAGTATTCCAAATACTAAATATTCTACTTTTGAACTTCTAGTAAAGAATCAAAGTAAAAAGTCCAGAAGACCTGAAAATCGTCGAAATTTTTGAAGAAACTAACCCTTTTATGATGAACAGAGAAGATATACAAGAAGTGGTAAGGAGAGAAATTCTAAAAATTCAGGAAGGAAATAAAATAATTTATAACAAGAAGAAAAAAAAGGCTCATGTGAGCAACAGCAATGATTTAGTGGCTATACAACGCACACAGTATGAAAGTGGTTTAAAATTAAAGGTTCTAAGTTCTTCGGAACATATCGACTAACTGGGAAAGAGAGTAAAGATCGTTATCAGGTGGAGAAAATTGCATATCATGAAGGTCTTGGTTATACCTCTACGGCTGCTGACCCTATGAAGCCCTGGACTGTTCCTGTTTAGAACTGTGTATTTCCAACGCATCATTTTTTATTTTCAGAGGAAGTCAATTGAATCTGATCTATGTTTCCGAGGTCGAAAGCATGGGTCAGGATGCCAAGCTGTAGGATCCAAAATTGTAAATAGATGTCGCTAGTTGACAGCTAGTATCGCGTATGCTTCCAGACAACACAGAAAATCAGTGTTACAGGGAGTAAGAAACTTAATTTTGAATTGCGGACGCGAGTAGGTGTTCCGCCGATAATTGTATGATATAATATTGTTACCACTGCGAGAAGGCACTACAAGAAAATAGCTTTTTCCTTTTTAAATGTTATTGTTTGCCCAATATTTGTAGAATTAAAGTGTGTCCATTTCTTAAAAACTGTGTTTTGTTTACTAACCATTGATACACTCTACATATATTTCCTAAAATTCGTTTAAATGTGATGATAGTATCAGAGAAATCATAGATTAACTTTTAGCACATCAAGCACCATAATAGAAACATTTGTGTTATAGAGTCATAAGAAATCTATGACTTCTTAAGTGCACATCGCATCAAAATAAAAATTCTGAGGAGCTTTTTAATTTTTTTACTTAATTAATTTATTTTTATTTTTTTAATCACAAGCTTTATTTGGGCCACTCAGTCTAGAGTCATGATATATTCGTGAGAAAATTCCTATTGAAAAATATGTCTCATTAGCCTAGCTCTATCTGATATCATCGATTATGACCAGTAACTGCCAACGAAAGAAAAGGGAAATTTTTTTTAAAAAAATTCAAGGAAAAGAACTGGAATATGGAATGGAGAGCTGGAATCAAAAACTGTTTCTGGTATGGAAAGATGGAACAAAATGTGATACAACCGTGGAAATTGGAAAGTAGTTACAACCAAATTCGAGTGAGTGTATACTCACTTCCAAAAATTAAGCACTAGATAGAAAAAATTAAATGAATAAATAAAATACTGCTTTGACTAACACAAAATTCGGCAGCATATATAGCATATATATTTATGCATAAAATAAAATCAATAATTATATAGAGAAATGAAAACAATATTAAATTTTTGTAAGTTATCAGATGACATACTGGAGATTTAAACAGAATTATGTATAAAGTGAAAATAAACAGCAATAAATGAAAAAAGGACATTAATATGGTATGTGATCCTCCTCATCTGTATACAAAGTTTACACTTTGTGACCAAGCTTTCAATTAATCAAACATCAAACACAAAAAATAAGATATTCAAACACCGTAGAATTAAGCAATAGCCATTCTTCTTATAGAGCAGTTTCCAGCTCAATAAGAGTGGTTGGAGGTGGGAAACGTGAAGATAAGCACGGCCGAGGCCATCCCAAATATTTTCAATGGGATTAAGGTCGGGAGAATATGCTAGCCACGCCATATACACGCAATCCCTTCACTCTCCAGGTAGTCATCGATGATGCCAGCTCTATGAGGAAGTGCGTTATCGTCCATTAAAACAAAAATAGGGCCATTTGCTGCAGCATTGGGTTCTTGGACTTCACTTCTAGGTAGAGATTTAAAATTCCCGGGAATTTTGAAGCTTGGGAATTTACTCGGTAATTTTGGAAAAAAATCCGGGAATTTCGGGGAATATTGGGAATTTTAAGTGAATAAACTGAGCCAATTATATTTCGTTTCAGATTCTTCTTTCGCATATATGTGAAGTGAAGTAAAATTTGGTATCTCTAAATAATTTTTAAACAAAGTGAAATTTTATTTTCTACAATAAGTATTCATAAAATATAAATATGAATATTAAAATTGTAAAAAAAAAATTATATATATATAGCATTGAAAAATTTCATCCCTAGGGGATATTTTTATATTGGTGTATGGCGAGATCTGTCGCTAAGATTGTTGTGAAGGCAATGTTACTCACAAATATATATTTAATGAATTTTAATTTAAATAAACTGATATTTACTGATATATTAATTTATTTAATTTAAATAAACTGAAAAATGTCATTTGATCAAAAATAATAGTTTCACTGTAAGAAATAGTGATTCTTTTCTTCATTTCTATTTTTCCATTTTCAGTTCTTTTAGGTTGTAAGAGATTCATTATTTTTGCGATCATTCTTTATATGGTAGATTTGTTTCTTATGTATTCAAAATTGCTTTTTAAAAAAAAAAAAAATGATTTCACTTTAATTTTAATGTATTATATTTTTTAAAAACAAATTATTTGAAAAAAAGTAAAGTAGTACTTGATTTTCTTAGTCTTTGTAACAAACTGAAAATTGATTTAAAAATAAAAAATTCAAGCAAATTGCTTTCACTTTTGTTTTGATTTCTAATTGATAATTTTTTAATTTATCAATGATACAAAAAGATACTATTTCATGTACTGCTTCTCAGCTGAATATGTGTAAGTGGTGCACAAATTTAACAATATGTAAATGAAAATATCTGGTGAGGCGACACGTAAGTTGTGAACAAAAAAGAGCTCTTCCAACAAATCATCATTTAAATCATATCTTGTAGGAATTAATGTGACAAAAATCCTATGAAATAAGTTAGCTTTAAAACAATATAACAATTTGCATGTAATTTTGAGTTGCATTGAAACTGCAGATGTTATTCCAATCCAATTATAAATATCTTTATTTGCAGAGAGAAATTATCATCAATATATTCTAGCATTATGAGCAGTTTCTTAACAGTAACTTATAACTATTTAAATTGACAACTCAATTTTTAAATTATTAACAATTTACTAAAAAGTCACATTTGTAGCTACTTAAATTGCAAAATGTATTTAATATTTAAGACGCAAAATAATAAATTGATATAAAAAACTTTTATCCGCAAATGTAATCATGAATAAAAATACTTTTTCTTTTATTATAGTTAAAATATTTAAAATAATTTTCTTTTGTATTTTAAGATTAATTAGCAATTTTTTAAGCACAATATGTAATGCAGACTTTAAATAAAACTATTTTTATTTCTTTTGCAAGGATCTGTGATACATTAATTTACACAATTACAATATATCTAAAGTTGCATTATTCATTGAGTTTTTGAAAACAATTTTTACAACATTAAAAATGATTTCAACTTTGAAATCACTTTTCATGTTGTAAAAATTGTTGATTGAAAACTTTTTAAGAGTTAGTTCAGCTTGAATTTTTACATACAAGATTAAATTTTGCACATAATACATTAATTTTAGGACAAATCTGTAATTTTGTGAATTGTATATTTCCAATTCAAAAACTTGAAGTAACAATGAACAATTTGTTCAGAAAGGATTTTAAAAATTGTACAGATGGGTTTAGAAATCTGCACAATAAAAAGATCTCATCTAAATATTTTTATGCCAGTTACCTTGTGAAATAAAATTAGGTATTATTTCTATGGTAGAAAATATCTAATATTTACAAATATAAAAATATTGTTTAATAAATACTGATTGATTTTTATGAATATAGTTGTTCAACATGACAACTGAAGTGGATATAACAAAAAATTGTTGCAATAAATAATGTATAAATTTGAAGCTACATATTTTACTGTAACAACACTAATACTATATTTAAGAAACAAGCAAATGACATTAAATATCTTAAATAAAAGTTTGAAAACATTAGTTTTTCAACTGTTAAAGATTTTCAATGTTTATACAACTTCTTTCACGATGGAATATCAACTTGATGCCCAATGATATAAATCTATCAAAACTTAAGCCCTTGTAAGGCTGAAAGGTGAAAATCCTAGTAGCGAGGTACACTGCTGGACAATTGCTAAGGACGGATAACACTATCATCCATAGCAACCACAAAATGAAAGGAAGCAAAATGTGGAAAATTAGAATAATTGCGCGATATAGTTAGAAGTATGCGTATGCAAATTTTTTTTCCACGTCTGTTCATCACGTGATAGCGTTTAAAAGTTTTGACGCGTGTAGACAGTTGTTGTTTCAAGTCAAAGTTTTACAGGAAAGATTTAATAGACAAATTTGAAATTTTTGGCATATCTTCCCTACATTACTTAGATGGTTTTATGCCTGGCCGAATTATTGGACAGATCGAAGAAAGACGAAAAATAACACATGTTGCCAGGGAGTTCGACATCGCTCACAGCGTTGTTTCACGGCTGTGGAAGTCATTTAAAACTACTGGAATGTATAGTAAGCAGCACTTAGGAGGTCGTGTTAGAAACGCCTGCAGAAGACAGATATATCGTCTTATGAGCAAAAGGGAACAGGCACACCACAGCTCAGCAGGTGGCAAATCAGTTTCTTGCTTCATGAGGAAAGCAGATCTCCCGAAAAACTGTTGCCAGACGTTTAAGGGGAGGAGGACTAAACGCCCGCAGACCTGTTGTGTGTGTTCCATTGACCAGACAGCACCATACTGCCCGTTTGCAATCGCAATTGAACTGAACAGTACTGGGCATGCGTACTATTCTCAGATGAGAATAGGTTCAGTCTGTCATCGGACTGTAGACGCCAAATGATCTGGCGCGAAAGTAGTAATGCTTATCGTCCAGATAATATCCAGGAAAAGAACCAATATCCGACATGCAGTGTCATGGTGTGGCCGGCATCATGATCAATGGCCGCACGCTCCTACATGCGGTTGCGAATGGGACTACGACGGGTAAACGATACATTAATGAAATTCTACTTCCTCATGTTCCGTGGTGCTGTCGGTGATAAATTTGTTTTTATGGACGACAACGCAACATGTCATCGAATGCCTCGTATGGCCATCACGTTCTCCAGATCTAAACCCCATTGAAAATGTGTGGGATGCTTTGGGGAGGCAAGTTGCTGGTTGAAAGTACCCTCCGACAAATAAGAACACCCTCACCCGTGCACTCACAGAGGAATGGGATAAATTGCCTCAACAGCTGTTGGATAATGTTGTGCAAAGTATGATACGACGTGTGGAATGTTGCATCACACTCCACGGTGGACATATCCCGTACTGATACCTTTCTTCAAAGTGCCTGCTGACTTTTAGATGCATTTTTCCGTATGCAGCATCAAATGAACATTTTTTTTTTCTTTCAGATGTTCCATAGCTTTTGTACTTTCCAGAACAATAAATATTCTTTATTCTAATGTCTGAACAGTGCGTCAACTATATTTTATCCTACTAGGCCTCATGTGTCGCTTAATGTTATACTACATTGCAATTTGTGATCCGTCGTTAGCAATTGTCCTGCAGTGTATTAGAAACAATATCCTACCTCTTTTATGGCTTAAAATTAATTGCTCATTTTAAAATAGTACATTTTGAGCATTTTAAATGCATTGTAAATCAATGCATGTCGGTCATAGATAAGATGTCAGAAGGAAGACTTGTGAACTTCAGCTCACTTTAAAAAATTTCAAATACAGATGAAAAAATTGTTTTTTCTGGGAAAAATGTAAAATAGAATGTAATTTAGAATTTATATATATATATATATAGAAACTCTTATATTTGAAGAAGCATTTAACATATCACAGATCAATGTTATTTACAATCTCATATAAGTGTGTCATTACCAACCATCAACATATTCTGTATAATAGTTGATAAGAATTATAGTGAAAATACATAAGGCACGTTTTTTAATTGAGAAACTATCTTGATTCACTAAGCCCCTGATTATGTTATGTGTGTATACATATTTAAAATTATGAAATGATGTTATCTGCATATATATATATATATATATATATATATATATATATATATATATATATATATATGATGTTATCTTCATATATATATATATATATATATATATATATATATATATATATATGACATAATCCTTTAATTAAGCAGAACTTTTAGAAGTACTTTTCAGCTCACACAAATTAATCAAAATGAAATTGGTAAAAATGACGGTGAAAATCAAAAGATTTATCTATTATCTAGTTCATTTTAAACTAATGTAACAAACACAAAAGCTATATTCAGGAAACTTGGAATAATTTATATATGACTCTCTTTCTCTATAAATACTATCCAACCAAGTTAACTTTTTCCAAATCATTGAAAAAAAAATCCTCAGAAATACTACCTAAAAGATGGGATCTCAAGATGTTGAAAAAGAGGAAATTCTCATAGGAGAGAGGTTCTGATAGTTAGGACAAACAGGAGTAAAAGCAAAATTATGATATAAATCTCCACAAATCTAAAATTATTGAAACTAACATGCATATTCAAATTTTAAATGGTAATAATGGATGAAATTTAATATTCTTGTCATGTAGTCCAACAAAATTACTGATTTATCAAATCATTGATAAGCAATTAAATTAACTAGTAAAGAAATCCAACATGCTTAATTAAATCTAGTTATTCTATTTAATTTCTTGACAACATTTCCAATGATGAATAGCTTCATTTTATTAAGAAATAATATGAAGAGCATTTTCCTTTCTTATTATTAGCAAATTTTAAGCACAGACATTTTTTTTATGCGACAGTATTAAAGTTCAGATATTTTCCAAATCTCAAACACCAAATTTGTAAACTTTAATAAATAAAACCGTAAAAAATTGGGAAAACGTTATAATATTAATAAGAATCAGTATTTATTATAATCTATGAACAATCAGTTTTGTTACGAAGGTTTTTTCATTAGTATTCTCTGAAAGTACACAACACTATGCAGTAAATATTACAGCAATTATATAAGCATTTATGAAGTATATCTATGTATAAAAAAACTTGTAAAAGAAAAAATGTCTTGCGTGTTCAGCGCGCGCGTGCCAAATAAAATTATCAGTATACTTCACATCATTACTTTTGATGGCAAGAGAAAATGATTGTTTTTTCGTATACAATACGTACAAAATCTGATTCGATAAACAGATATTTAAACATCTGGTTTAACCACAGAAAATAAAACCACAATAGTTAAAAATTACTTTCTGAATGTTTCAAACTATAGATGTACATCCAGGCTATTACTTTTATCTAAATTGATCAAAAGTAACTCCAGATATCTAATGAAAAACAAAATGAATATCTATATACACTAACAATTAACATTATAAAAAATTTTCGTATGCAATTCTAGAATCAGTTATCAATCTAATCTACTACGTTTAATCTAACATTAAGTTTGTAAATAATAGTAGAATAATATTTTCAAGAGATACATATTGAAAGATTGAAGTTTATAAATATTAGTTTTATATTTTTCGAGGAATATATATGTGAAAGACAGCATATCTAAAGGATTTATCTGTCCAAAAATTTAATATATATACACATTCAAATAATAAACATTACGAGTAACAATTGCAATGAACACAACTTGAAACCTCTCCAATATTTACAAATGGCTGTCATATTTTTCAAAATGTTTTGAGAAATTTCTATTGCTATATAATAAAAGTAGAAATCATTAAAATATATCTTTTTAAATATATTATGTGGTTTTAATAATTAAAAACTTTTTTTTAATTTTTAAGAAAATTTAAATTTTTTTCCCACAATTTTGAAAATTTGGGAATTTTTTTAAATTTTCATGGGAATAAACCGGGTTTTTCCCATCCTTGCAACACTACCTGTAGGACTCACTATGAGTTTTAGGACTTCACCTCAATATCAGACGGCGGTCACAGAACCTCGTTTAAAGATGTGCAGGTCAGTGCTAATGAAATCTCTGCCCACATCATAATGCTTCCACCTGGGAATGCGTGATATTCGGTGATGTTTTGGGGCTGATTGCGTGTTCCTTGTTTATTCCATGTTCTTATACGTTTGTCATCTGGCTTTAGAGCAAATCTTGACTCATCAGTAAACATGACTTTGCCCCAGTCAGACACAGTCCAATTGGCATGTTCCCGGCACCACTTTCCTCGTGCCCCTCTTGATTGGACGGATAGACAAACTCGAGGTACCCGGAAGTAAAGTCAACTCATATGTAATCTTCGGAGTACAGTAGCTGCAGATATCACCTTACCAATGGACACTCTAACCACTGAAATGTCACATGTGTGAAGATCGCTCTGCGATTTTGATTGGCTAAAATCGCAAATATATCGATCCTCCGCGGAGTTTTTAACCCTTGGGATACCGGCTATAGGCCTTCGGACAACTGTCTGTGTGGTTTGGAATTGTTTCCATAAGCGTGAAATTACAGAATGAGGAATGCCGAAGAAAAGAGCAACATCTGAGATCGACTGTCCTGCTCCAATGTGCCCCATAGCACCCCAGCGCTCAGAATTTTCCATTCGTCTTCTGGAAGTCATAGAACCACGTAAACCTTGAAAACAAATTGTACGAAAGTTTTAAACACCTTCTATCATCACTTACAATCAACTTCTATAACCCTTCATAAAGTTGGTATCTTATAAGACTGCCCTTTTTGCATATTTCTTGGCATGAAAGAGCGATTGGCTGGTACCTAACATATTTGCGTACTTCCATCTATCTGTGCAGCGATTTGCATTGTCTTTACTCCTGATTGGCTTCCGGAAATGAGCATTTTCCTCTCCGTGTTTAACTTTTAGAAGTGGGAGTGTACATATATTTAGTTTCTCCATATTCTTTTTATTATTTACATCGTTAATATATCATTACTCTTCTTCCCAAATATCGTTAGTTCACTTCTCACAAATTTTGGCTTTTAAGAGGATTGCGGAAAATGAAAAAAATCAATTTTAATGTATAAAACGTAATTTTTATTTTCTAATAAAGAAGTTATATATCTTTATTAAACACATGTTTTATAATTTTTACCATAATATTTTTTCCATTATTTTTAAAAAATAATATTTTTACATTTAATTAATCATATTGCTTCTCTACAATATATAATTCGTCTATAATATATAGTAAAAATGTTTGCTATAACTAATATGAAATTTTGCTAAAATCTGTTGAGAAAATTTTAGCATTTAACCCACTAACAATAATGTACATGAAACGAAGTGTGCATTATTTTTTTACATGTCTAAGTTTCTGAAAAAAAAAATATTTTTTACATGCTACTGTGGTTTTTCCAAAATTGTGTCAGATTTTCGCAAAGAATGTATTGTGAAAATGCAATGATTTGATATTTCTTAAAACCTACACTTAAAAGTATGCATTTTCGCTAAAAAAAAAAAAAAAAAAAAAATTAAAAACTTTAAATAAAAAATTATAAGTTGAAAAGGAAATAATTATATGTTGACAAAATTATTAAAAATTTGAAACAAAAAAAATAATAAAATGCAAGTTAAATTTTTTTAATGATGCTTTTTATTTCTTTATTTTAACAAGTAATTTCCTAAATTAATCTTTATGTTCCATACTTTTAAGATAGTAAATTTTTATACGAAGCATACTTAAGTAAAATTTAAATATGCAAATTCGGATAACTGATTTATAACTGTTTCTACAGGTTTCAACGTCCCATTTCCCCCCAAAATAACATTGATGTGTTAAAAATGATGAACTTAGTTCGAAAATTCTGACTTTTAGAAATCCTGATTTTATGGAACAAAAAAAATTATCGAATTTTATTTTCTAACACATATTTATTACAATTACTTATTTAACACATATTTTTAATTATTACAATTTATAACAAAAAACTGTTTTAATTTCAGAGAAATCATTTTAAGGAATATAATGAAATCGGGCATAAGTATTTTTCTGCTCTGTAAAAAATTGAAAAAATCTTTGAATGTATAAATTTTTGAATAAAAAAGAAATATACCATTGTGTAAAACAACATAACAAAAAAATTCAAAATAAAAATAAGCTCTTTTGAATAAAGAAAAAATATCTATTTCAAAATCGTAAGAATATGTCCTATTAAACATTAAAAATAAAGTAGAAAATCTCCATTGGTAAAGTAAACGACTGAGAAAACTTCTCAAAGTACAACTATGAGCTCTGAATGTTAACATTCCTTTTCTAATATTTTAATTTGTCATTTTTTTAAACGTGTTTTTTTTTTTTTTTTTTTTTTTTGTACTCGAAGCTTAATTAGATGAAGACCAACAATTTAAAGTTTCCAGTGAGAGAATTTGAGTCAATGGAAAATTTAACAACTGATGACTGCGGATAGGGAGGTCCTGAGTTCGAATCCCGGTTCGGACATGGATGTACTTTCTCTATCTACCCTGTTTATTTCGTTCCTGGTATGAATGGGTTGCCTTCCTTATAAACGGTGACTTATGGCATGTGTGTACTGAGGAAGTCAGACTCCACACCAAAATATAGTTGGTTCAGTTGGAAAAGGGGAGCAGCACAACCTATAACGCCAGCCAGTTAGCACACAACATCAGTTTTGGAAAGATAAAAACTTTAGCTGAGAATAATTATGATTTTATTATAAAAAATGTAAAAGTAGATAACTCAATGTTTCAAAGAAATTAAATTATAGGCACCATTGAAGCTTTTAGCTTGCATGATCTATTATTTTAAAGACGTTTATAAAATTATGAGAGTACAAACAATCTTTGCAATTTCAGCGTCAATTTTTAGTTGTGAATGTTTCTTCCGTAAATTAAAATTAATTCTGACATTTTCCATCAACCATGGGACAAAATAGCTTGTGAGAGTTAGCATTTTTAAGTGTGGAATTAGAAAAAATTAAAATGCTCGACATTGAAGAAGCAATAAATCAATTTCTTCATCAACGGCAAATAAAATTATGCATACTTAATATATCATAAATGCACTGTTAATTATAAGTACATTTAGTTATCTCTTTATAATATATATTAACATCATTCATTGCTAAAAAAATGTCAAATAAATCATCTTTTTTTAATTAATTATAAATTATTCAAATCTGATTATTCTCCTGTCACATTTCCAAATCTAATTCTAGAATTCTGATTTTTTTTATTCGATTTTAATTGTTTCAAATGTAAACGCATAACCTAAACTTTTAAAATTACCATAGAGCTTGAATTATTTGAAAGAAAGACGTGTTGGAACGTCAAAAAACGGTATGTACGTTTCATCACCTGTTACAATTTTAGAAATGATGCGGAGGCCACCATCATTTAGCAATTTAAGAGTTTCTTTACTGATTCTGACACGCTCCGCTTTTTGGTGCTCAGTTATATTATGGGGAACCCAACGGCAAACTACTTTTTTCATATGTAATTCTTCATGAATGATTTTGTGTGTGGCTGCGGATCCAATGTTAAGTTCCTTCTGTATCATTTGATAAGTACAGCGATTATCATCCATTAACATTTTTCGTTTGGCAGACACATTATCCGGGATTTACTACCTGTGTGTCGCAATCTTCATCCTGATAAAAATTGCGACCTCTTCTAAATTCTCTAAACCGTCTGAATACAGTAGCACGAGCTGGAGATGCATCAACAAATGCTAATTGCAACCGTTGAACGCTTTCTTCTTGATTGAATCCTGCTTTAAAATCGTAGAAAATCATAGCGCGAAAATGTTCTCGCGTCAACTCCATTCTCTCTTCTGTTTCAAATTTATTCTACGCTAAGCAAGTTGAAGTAAGCCAGTAAAAAATCGTCTTCTGTGTTAAAATACTTTGCATTTTAAAATTAAACCGTTATTTTTATTTTGTAAATTTTCGTCAGCGCGTATCTCAAAAATTTCAGAGTAATTCTAGTATATATTATATAATTTTACAAACTTGGTAAACTAACTGTATAAAATGAAATAGAGTTAAAAATTAGTTACATATACATATGTGTCGAGTTTTACGTGAGTACTGTAAAAACTTGGAGATTAAATTATAAGCTCAGCAAATGTTACAAAAATAAATAATAATAATAATGCATTATTTCATTGACAAGAGATAATGTCTTAAATTTGAATGGTTTGAGTAATGAGAAATGTGGAAAAAACTTTATGCCATTGCAAAAAATCTGTGATTAGTAACTTCAACATACAAATATTCACAATAAATATATTTAGTTCACAAGTTTAATTGAAAAAAAATTATTCCCTTATAACATACATTCAGTTTTGATAATAAGGAAATTACATATCTAAATTATACAGTGTAATAATACTTATGTAATATACTAATTTTTACTCATGTAACTTACATGTTTATCAGATATAAGGATATAATATAACAAAAACAATTAAAATTAATTGCAGAAAAATATGAAAAATTATCAATAAGTACTTAAACTACCGTGGAAAAAGAAGTCAGGTTACTTAAATTGAAATAATCTGATTTTTCTTTTCACTGAATTTAGAAACGTATGATGTGAGTTACAGTGAAATAAATTTATTTATAGAAGGTTAAAAAAATTTTATTTCAAAGGTACAACAAATATTAAAATTTGTCTGAGTTGCGTGCAAACTGATAACATTATGTTAACTGTGTGTGTGTGAGAGAGAGAATCAATATCAAATACTCTAATTTTGAACCTGAAAAATTCCTATTTAGTTGAGGATTGCAAAGTAGGTTCTAAAATTCAATTTTATGTAGAATTTAACATTTTTACTGCTTTCTACTGTAATTTCCTTTTCTCCTATATCAAGCAACATTTTCATATCATTAACATGCTGAAAATCTTATAAAGTAATTTTTTATTGCAGAAGCAGACAGTAGTTGCAATATATAATATCTCCATCAGGTAATATCAAAGTAATTTACAGATATAGTAGCCTCTTGCGATCTAGAGAAGAGTTCCACAATAAACTATATTTCCTTAAAATATAGTTAATATTATTGCTACTTTCACAGTTGTAAGCTTCCCAATTTATTTAATTACACCATTACTTTTATAACCTTAAATTTTAATTTTCTTAAGTTCACAGTTTGACTTAAAAAGACTATATTGTTCACATGTAAAACATTGTTTAAGATACTTTTTAACATTTAACAGATTGAAATATATTGTTCACATGTAAAACATGGGTTAAGATACTTTTTAACATTTAACAGATTGAAATTATAAAAATTGTTCTGTAAGTAAAATTAACTCAATTTTTGTAACTAAACTCAACAATTTTATAACAGGCTCTAATATTTTTATATGTTAGCATTTTTATCACTGATTTTGAATTGTTATCTCTACCAATATATATATATATATATATATATATATATTGGTAGAGAGCAGCCAAAAGGTGGAATCCTTGAGTTTTCAGTTATTTTAATAAGCAATCTCTGCGCTGTTTAAATCTTATCTTACCAATAGAAGACAATTTCTATTTTAATAAGTTCTACCTCAATTCTTGGAGGTGTCAAGTTATAACCTGGTCAGCCATCTAAATTCTTGTAATTTTACCACCAGCAGATGAATCATCAGATAATCTTATTACAAATCATTGACAAAATACCCATTAGACATGCATCGATAGTGCTTCAACAGATATTGTTGCAGGCTTGAAAAATTGTTCAAAAAGCGATAAAGTCCGCCAATTATGGCAACTTCCTACGCTTCTTGTTTCTCTTTGAAAAATTTGATTCTGAAAGGAAAGGAAAAGAATTGTATTTGTAGCGGTATAGTTCGTGTTCTCATTCGAGATATCATGCTCAAATAAATATTTGTTATTGTTTGTTATCGACGGAATTATTTATTTAAATACTACCATTTTGGTCAGTCGACCGGTAGATGAATTAGCTTCCTAGGATACACAAAAAATTTGAAGCTCATATTGTTGAGTAGCGTTTAAAGGTATTATACTTTCGTTTTGCATCATGTCGGACTTTGAAGTATTGAAACGCCGACGAGGCACTTTGAAGGCAAAAATTGGAAGATTAGAAGAGAAAGTAAAGAATGATGTCCTCTACATGCAGTTACTTTTGATGTAAAAATTAGAAATGTTCAAGAAGCAAAAAATGATTTAATTGAATTGCGTCCACAGTACCATGCTATCTTAGAAGAAAAAGATGTAGAGGACAATGAATAAATCCTTGATGAACTGGATGACAAAATCGAAGAATTGGAGGTAAGCTTGTAAAAATTAAAATCCTCCTTAAGAAGTGAAATACTGCATGCTGATTCATTTGCTAATGAAAAGAACTGTACTAGTAGTCTAAAGGTAAAATTACCAGATATTAATCTTCCAAAATTTTCGGGACATTATGAGGACTGGAATAATATTAAAAAACAGTCTGAAACATTGATTTCTTCTATTGAGCATTTAGATGAAGCTGACAAATTATTTTACTTGCAATCGTCCTTAACTGGAAATGCGCGACAAATTCAAACTCCAGAAGATAGTTTTTCTTCGCTTTTTCAGGCGTTACAATAGCGCTACGATTAAAAGAAAAAAAAAAAAAGCTTTTAGTTAATTCAAATATTTCGGGATTCATAAATTTAGAAAAAATTAACTATGAATCAGGAATTGAATTACGATGTTTACTAGACAAAGTAATTAAACGGGTTAGAGCTCTTAAATCTTTAAATTTGGGATTAGATGCTTTAAGTGCTAATATTTTGATTAATGTTGTTTTACAAAAGGCAGATAAAGAATCAAGAAGTGGCTCTACGAAATGTCGCTTAAAACATCGGAATTACCCAAGTGGGATGAATTTATTGAATTTTTAAAAGGAAGATGTCAATACCTAGAAAACGTTCACGCATCTCAGTTAAAACCGAAAATGGGCTCTAAAATGAAAAGTTTTTTTGTTGACTCAAACGTAAGCAAATTTCAGTGTTTAATTTGTAACTCACCACAATATCATCCGATTTTCAAATGTCCAGAATTCTTAAAGGCTAGTGTGAAACAAAGATTTTTCTTAGTTAAAAATTCAGGTTGTGTTTAAGATGCTGTAGTTCGAAAAATAATTTAAATTCCTGTGATTCTTAGTATAAGTGCAAAATCTGACAGTCAATGTCTCATGGATCCCTTTTGCATGATTTTTCGACATCGGAAATAAAAAATAAAAACCATAGTTTCGAGCAGCCACCCAACAACACTCAAGAGCAAGGAATTGACCCTGAGGTCAACACACTCCCCTCAGAGCTTTCAGAAAATACATGTGCAAGCGCCACTTACGGACATAAATCTCAAACTGTAGTGTTGGCTATTGCTCACGTTTTAGTGCGGGATGCTTTTGGAAAGTCACATGTGTTGTGTTTTTTGCTTGATAGTGACTCCATGCTAAATGCCATAAGTCGCGAGGCTACAGATTTGTTGCGGGTAAAGGAGAGCCAAATAAATATGCCAATTAGAGGATTAAGTGGCTCGCTAATAAAGGTAAAATCTAAGGCAATAGTGGAAATTTCTAATTTATCTTACAGATTTTATTAGAGTTTTGGAATTCATAATTGTTCCGAAAAAAACAAACATAACCCTCGCACGACAGTTGAATATTAATTTTAGAAAATTGCTTAACAATATAAAACTGGCGGATCCCGCATTTTTCAGACCTAACAAAATTGACGGTTTACTTGGGGGCAGAATTATTTTTTGATTTATTAAAAACCAAAAAATTAAAGCTTAAGGATTCTCGCTAATTCTTCAAGATAGTGTTTTCGGTTTCATTGTTAGTGGCTCAAATGGCATTTCTAATACGACCAGTAATCATTATTGCGGACGAATACAAGATTCAATTAACATTGATAAAACTCTTCGCAAATTTTTTGAACTTGAAAATCAATTAAAAATATAACTATTTTAAGTCCAGAAGAAATAGAGTGTGAAGAACACTTCGTAAAAATGCATTCTAGAGCACCTGATGACCGATATATCGTGAAAATCCCCCTTAAAGCTGACCATGTGTTAGGAGAATCAAAATTACTGGCATCTAAGCAATTAGAATCTTTATGTAAACGGTCTTTTTACGCGATTCTCATATGAAATCATTATGTAAAGACTTCTTGCGAGAATATAAGGATCTAAATCATATGGAGGAGGTATCAAAGGATCGAACCCCAAACATTGTATATTACATGCCTCATCAAGGAATTTTGCGGCATGAAAGCAAATCAACGAAACTGAGTGCTGTTTTTAATGCCTCAGCTCCTACATCTACAGGTACATCTTTCAATCAGCTGCAAAGGTTAGGTAGAATTCCGCAGCAAGATCTTTTTTCCATAATGCTTCAGTTTAGGAAGCATAAGTTTGTTTTTTCGGCAGATATATGCAAAATGTATAGACAAATCCTAGTCCATCCATCGCAAAGAGGTTTACAAAGAATTCTTTGGAGGGAAGGTCCAGACATTTCACTTAAAACATTCAGGCTTAATACTGTAACATATGGAAATGCCTCCGCACCCTACCTGCCACGAGAATGCTTAAAGAGTTATGTCACGATGAAGAAACTTCGTTCCCAGATGCTGCTAGAGTTGGACGGGATGACTTTTATATGGATGACGTATTAACGGGATCATATGATTGGGAATCAACAAGACAATTACTACTCTAGTTTGTCCAGTTACTTGCACGGGCAGGTATGTCCCTTCACAAATGAATTCTAACGATGAGTCTTCTCGAAGGTATCACTAGTAGTGAACAGTATTCCTTCGAATATTCTGAGAAAATTAGCTCGGTTAAGGTTCTTGGAGTATTGTGGAAACCTCAACTTGATTGTTTTTCATACAAGGTTACAATTAAACATCGTGACACTTACACTAAGCGCTCTGTACTGTCAGACATTGCAAGAGGAAATTGTACCCTCATGGACTTATTGGTCCTGTTGTGACAAAGACAAAACTGTTCATGAAAAGCTCTTAAATGCAGATTGAGATGCTACGCTTCCAGTTGCTCTTTTAAAACAGTGGACAGAATTTGTGTCAGAATTTCTCCCAAAACTAGAAACCTTAGTTATTACAATACATTGTTATAATGATGGAAATGTTACGATTCACGGTTTTGCAGACGCTTCTACAGCTGCTTATGCTGCAGTTGTTTATGTGCAGTGCAAGTTACCAGATGGAACTATTTCGGTTTACCTTCTGTGCAGTAAATCTAGAATTGCTCCTGCAAAACAGATCACTGTTCCTAGACTTTGTGCAGCATTGCTGCCGGCTGAACTTATGCAGAAAGTTAATAAAGCCTTAGCAATCAAGGATTGCCACAATTTTGAGGTCCGGCTCCAGTATCGTTTTGGCTGGGATAAAAAGATCGGCTCACGAACTGAAAAGATTTGTCAGCAATCGAGTAGCAGCCCTACAAGAGCTCACTGTGAATTGTCAGTGGCGACATGTGTCCTCAAGGGAGAAACCAGCACATCTGATATCCAGAGGTTTAGCTCCAGATGACATCATAAGTAAAGACTTGTGGTGGACTGGACAGGCACTTCTTAAGGAATCCACTCAATTACAAGAAACTAACATTCCAGAATCTGTTGTGGACAATAATGAGTACTCAAGGGAACTGAAGCAACCCGAGAACATTAATTTAACTGTTACAATAGAAATTTCAGTTTTAGGTCATATTCTTAAGGTTACCAATAACTATGTTAAACTAATTAGAATTTTCTGTTTCAAATTTCTACATAATATTAGAACAAGGGAGGACAAGCGTTATGGACAGATCTCCAGTGAAGAATTTCATTTCGCAGAAATAAAATTAATTTCCATAGTTCAATTCGAAGAATTTAGAGAGGAGTATAAGACTTTAAAGGGAAGTAAACCACTTCCAAATAAAAGTTTTTTTAAATTCCTTAAATCATTTCTGCGATACAAGCGGTGTTATCAGTGTTGGAGGGCGTCTTCAAAATTCCGATATAGGTTCCAGAAAAAAAACTAAATCATTCTTCCTGCAAAAAGTAAGCTAACTTATTTAATTATGGAACATTAGCACAAAAAAATATTTTCATATTGGACCACAAACTCTCTTGTATTACACAAAACAAAAACTTTGGCCTATAAATGGCAGAAACCAGGCAAGAAAAATTGCACATAATTGCGTGATTTGTACAAAAAACAAGCTTATGGTAGTAGAGCAATTAATGGGAAACTCTCCTCGGGAGAGAGTAACGGTAAATCCTTCATTTACAAATACTGGTGTAGATTTTGCAGGACCATTCCTTATTTGGTATAGAAATCAAAGAAATGGTACACTTCATAAGGTTTATGTTGCTATTTTTGTCTGCATGGCCACTAAGGCTATTCACATTTTGATAGTTTGTGACGTCGCAGTCATTTATTGCAGCGTTGATAAGATTCTTTGCCCGACGTGGCAAATGTAGGACCTTGTTCTCCGACAATGGAAAAAATTTTGTGGGTGCTCAGTCAGAACTTAAACAATTGCATAGATTAATAAGCCATCCGAATGAGGTACTAAGTAAGTTCCTGACCTCTGATCAAGTTAAATGGTTCTTTATCCCGCCTGAAAACTCCGAATTTTGGAGGACTCTAGGAGGCGGGAGTTAATTCCTTTAAGCGCCATTTATTTAAGGGTGCGAGAAAAGCCAATTTCAGTTACGAAGAATTTCTTACCATAGTTACGGAAATCGAGGGAATCCTAAATTCGAGAGCCTTGAATCCGATGTCGTCAGATATCAATAACCTAGAGGCCAGGTAATTTCTTAATTGGGCGACCTATGACTACAATTGTTGAACCAAATATCGTTGATGTTCACATGAATCGTTTATCAAGGTGGAAACAAAAGTTGAAAAACTGAGATTATTTAGGAGCGATAGAGCTTGGAATATCTGAGTAATTTTCAAAATCGCAATAAAAGGAAATTTTTAAAAATGAATGTCAGCTTAGGTATGTTAGTAGTAGTAAAGGAGCCTAACACAAATGCAAGTGGCTTCTTGGGAGAATAGTAGAAGTTAATCGTGGCACTGACAATTGTGTCAGTGATCAATGTTCGTACTGCTCATGGGGTTTGAAAAATACCCTGTAAATACTGCTTAGAATTATTGTATTGTCATAGCATTGTAGTCTCTGAAATATTATTTATCATTATTTTCTGTATTGTTTAATTGCATTAATATAATTCTTACCATTTAGAACTTGAACCTGTGTGTGTTAATTATGAATATTATTTGAGGAACCTAAACCTATGTAATGTATATTATTGTGTTAGAATATTGCTTAGAATTGTGTAAATCATTATTTGCTATTGGTTGTTGAGAGAGAGAGAGAAAGAGAATGTTAACCACATTCCACGGAGACCAGGATGTTGCCGCCTTGAAAAATTATTCAAAAGGCGATAAAGTGTGCCAATTATGGCAACCTCCTACACTCTTGTTTCTCTCTGGAAAACTTGATTCTGTGAAGAGAAAGGAAAAGAATTGTATTTGTAGCGGTATAGTTCGCGTTCTGATTCGAGCTATCGTGCTCAAATAAATATTTGTTATTGTTTGTTATCGACGGAATTATTCATTCAAATCCTACATTAATTCAGTAGCTGATTTTATCTAGCATAAGAATATATCTTACCTCTTCACCTGGCCAGGTGCTGGGGATTCTAAGTGAGATTTCAAAATCTTTCATGATTCTAATCCATTAATTGTCTTTTATATGAATGACCCTAAAGTTTATGAGAATATGAGTTCTGCTGTCTCAAACCATAATCCAGTCAATCTTCAGACATTGTTGGCAGAAGAAAAAACCCACTTTAGGTAGTCCAGAATCAGTGGTGATTGATTCTGCACCAGAGAAATTGATTCTATCTTAATAGAAGTTTAATAATTTAAAAGTCCATGCAAGCTGTCTAATTGTTTAATGAATCCCTAATATCTGTGATGCATTCATAAAAAAATGAATGTTATTTTCCCAAGCACTACTGTAAATACTGAAATTGTTGTGTGGTGACTGTAATATCATAGTTTGTTTCATGAAAGTCAATTCTTTATTGTAAAAAGCTCCAAAAATTATGAGATAATGAATGGAGTACTATTTCAAAGAAATTGATGTCAGAACCGTGAAGACGCTATTTCTTGCGTCGATATCCTTACTGAAAAATAAATAAATCCTGAGAGTAGTTAAACCAAAAATTTACATAAATATTATCCATCATTATCATGGTAAATTATGGTGATACTTGACTCTTACTTATAAAAATAAATAGCTTATTAATTTTTCAGTGGAAAATACTCAGTAAAATTTATGAACTAAAATAATTACATAGTTGTTAATTAGATGCTCTCATAGCTTGACATTTATACACTATTTAGTTCACTAATTTTATTTAATAAAAAGAAACTATGCTGATAAATTTAATTCTTACTCAATAAAATATGTAATTTCGGTATTATAAAGTGAATAAATTTAATAACTATTCATTAAAAAACTAGTAAATTTTCCCCATGTATAAATGCCCTATTGTTGCTGCATCCCAAATTGTCTCCCCAAGTTCCAAAGTTGTGGAAAAAATAGGCTTGAATCATTTCTAGAATGAACTGGAAGATAAATGGGTAGAATAATTCTATCCATTGCTACTTTTTATCAGAAAAATATTACTGCATAAAAATAAAGTAAAATTCATTATTTATCTGTCGTTTGTGTGACAGACAAAAACAGCCACACTTTAAATGTTGGCACAGTTACTGTGTATGTTAAATATTGAAATATCATAATTCATGCTTTATCTCAGTAGCTGACCATTTGAAATTATCTTTACAAAGAATTTCATTGTTTCAGCTATTAAAGCTTTAAGTTATTTCTAATTGTATTGCCCATTTCTTAATTATAAATCATGATGTTTTAAAAAATAACTTATATTTTAAGCACTTATTTTTAACATATTTTTTAACAAACTTTTTAATAAATCCTATTTCAATATTGTTATTAATTTGATTGAGTAATTGCTAAAATTATGCATTTTTAATAGAAATTGAAAATTTAAAAAATGTTAAGGATAAATATGATGTATACAATATATATTTAAGTGTTTAGGTATGTGACACTCACATCAAGCCAGGATAAATGAAAAGAGGGACAATGTGTTTGGTGAAAGAAGTACAAGAACAATTATGGTCCCTTTGGTGAAATTAAGGTTAGTACCAACTGCAGTTTTAACCATTTTTTCAAACTGTTCTTCGTCATAAATACAATGTGCTTGAACATCCATTAGTTAAAATACAAAAGTTGGAAAAAAAAATTTTTCAAATAATTGAAGATTTTTTTTTACGTCTTTATGTTGGCACTTTTGAGCATAATAAGTCTTGCAGTCCAATAAAGAAATGTAGTATCTCCAGGAGTGGAGAGCGTCTTGAAATGTGAAGAAGTGCGGGCTTCTTGGAGGGCAGAACATTTCCAAAGATGCTCGCCATCAATGTCAACATGTTCCTTATATAAAATGCAGTCAGGTGAATCCATAAGCCCAATGTGATATAGATGTTTCTGAAAAAAATCATGCCCATTAAAAAACCTGAAGCAGGAGACCCCTAAGTTTTTCACTGGTGATGGATAACCAGTTTTAGAAGGAGTTTGACATTTCTCAGGCCAGTAGGAGTATCTGGAGGGCTTAAAAAAGAAGCCTCTTTCGTGAGATTATCTGCTTTTTCATTACCGGGCAAGCTGCAATGGCTAGGGATCCATTGTAAAGTAATTTCCTTTTCCCCAGATAGTAAAGTGTAATGATAGTCTTACAGTAATATTCTATAGATGTAGGTAGAAGAGTATAATTTGCCACCGTAGGAATGACAGCCTGACAGTCAACAAGGACAAATTTCATTTCTGAGAAATCTAAAATTTTTTGGAGAGCCATGTAAATTGCATAATTTCTCCATCAAAATTGTCAGAGTTTTTTCCCCAAAGGCTCTTTGAGTTGGAACAATTTGGAGAAGACACCAGCTCCTGCTCTCCCAGTACTTCTCTCAGCTGATCCGTCAGTATAAATGTGCATCCAATTGTCGAGTGGTTATCTCTCATTAATAGTAGCAAGAGCAGCAGCCTTAAGTTCTGCCTGAGGGGAGACTCCCTTCTGGACAGGAAGGACAAGGTCGAAGACAGGTGACACATTTCAGCAATTCTGAAATATGCCATCCCTGTCTGAGGAATTGAGGAAAATAAGCTCTCCATTTAAAAATACAATAAGGAGCACAAT
The DNA here is from genome assembly GCA_030067965.1 of Latrodectus elegans. Classification (NCBI taxonomy): domain Eukaryota; kingdom Metazoa; phylum Arthropoda; class Arachnida; order Araneae; family Theridiidae; genus Latrodectus; species Latrodectus elegans. The sequence continues at coordinate 23,515,925 of CM057821.1, read as the reverse complement.
TTTGTAAATTTATCAAAACTGATCAATATTTAATGTAAGTATCTCATACCAAAATCATGGATACTTAGGTAAGGTAAATAATATTTTCTTGTTTTATGATGAAGCACTACGAATTTTATATTCTATTACTATAAATGAAAAGTTAAAACTATTAAGTAATGGACAATATATATCATAGTTTAAAACTGCCTATAATAGCTACCCTAATATAATCAGCATTTTCAATTTATCAAATAAATTTGACAGCAAATAAGTGTTCACAGACATAAACTGTCATGTAGAATTTATATAATCATTGTGTTCATTAGAAAAGTTACATCAGCAACAAACCATTCACATTGATTTTATATTGCTTAGCAATTGAAAATATTATTAAATATTAAGTATAAGTAGAATAATAATACATGAAAAATATTATTCTACTTATACTTTTGTTATTCTTAATATTATCATCACTATTTATGTTTTGCCACGAATGAACAAGTTCTTATGATAGTCTGGTAATTTAATATTGCCTGACCCAAGTACTATTCACAAAATTGATTAATTTCATTTGATTAAATTAATAAGTAATAATTGGATGAATCAAAAAATATCCCCACTTTTTCTCTGAAAAACCAGTTTCCAACTGCAATGTATCTAATTAATCTGTCTAAATTTTATGGTTTCTTTTAATATTTCATTATTTATTTGTTTATAGTTATTAACTTTCATACTTGTTACATTGTTATAAATTACAGTAAAGGCTATTATCTTCAATTTTTGAAAAACATAAAGCAGTAAAAAGCTTATGAACTTCCTTCTTAAACATATTTTATCAATTGATTTATCAATGTTATGATTATGCTTTAGTTCACACTGTCTAAATATTTGAATGCACAAACTTCCAAGTATATTATTTTAACTAAAATTTGAAAACTTTAATGATGTGATATGAATTTTAAAATTATTTTTATAATAATTTTTAACGGTGTACAACAAATTTGTATGTCCCATTAACAACTTATGGATAAAAAAATATACAAATGAATGTGTTATTAATTCAAAAAAGTTTATCTGAATATTTTTTTCTTAGTTAATTGTATTTGCTATTTATGTTAAATTATGAAAAATTTTTTGATTAACAAAGTAAACATTTAAAAAAAAAAAAAAAAAAAAAACCTGTGGCATGATAGCTCATAGAGACCATGGCTGATAGTGCCTATATCTGTTTTCTTGACCAAGAGCTCTGGAGTGCGATGCAAATGTCCCAGTTAGGTGGTCTGCCTAATGTGAAGCCTCCAGAGGGTAATTCCTAACTATGTTTAGTACTCAGTTTATCCACCGACCACAGGGATAAAAGGCCGAGTCAACCTTGCTTGCAACAAGTGCTACTACTACACAACCTTACTTCAAGTAACTATTTTATCTATTGTTTGATGAAATTTGTATTCAAAACTTATTTAATATGTTCTAATGATAAATATTTTTCTTTATAAAATCAAGTTATGAAACAAAATAATTGCAGTTTTAAATAGAACTTAATATAAAACAAACAGAATATTAATATTTTTATATTTCTATCATGTTCAATTTGATCATGAGATGATTAAAACCATCTGTTATGTTTGAAAAAACCACTAGAAATTATCATGTATATTGACCCTCTATGTTGAGGTTAAAATCTTAACAAGGGCAATTTTTTTGTTTATAAAATGATCACTTGTATTTAAAATTTGATATTTACACATGTGGAAAAAAAAACTTAATTGACTTTCTTGCTTGTAGTTTTGAATGATTTTTCTTATTCCTTCTCTGATAAGTTTTAATTGCATATTACTTAAACATAAGATATAAATAAGGTTACTTTTTTAAGAAAATTAATAGTATTCCTTTAATTAATAGCAGGATGATTTTGTGTGTATGCATGTTGGTCCTCTGCATTGCAGTTAATATCCTTGCATTGTAAAAATTCAAAAATATATACCAAATTTATGATTTTTATTCTAAAAGTTTCTAAAGATACTGTTTAAAAATATCTTGAAATTGATATACCACTTGTTATTTTCAACTTTCTTTTTTATTTATTTCCCGACATAAGTTTTAACTATTTCATTTCTCTTGAATGTAAGCATAGAAATTTGACTTTATAATTAATATTTTAAGAATTATTCCACAGTAATATTAAATAAACTGCCTTTAATATAAACTCACTTTTAACTCAAAAGGAAAAGTTCCCCTAAGAGTTAAATTTTAAGTTGAATTAATATATTTTGTTTTTCTATTTATAATTTGTCAGACATTATAAATATGTAGTAGTTAATGATAATAATTCGCTAGAGTGATTTTATTTTAAATTTACATTTTTACTGTAATGATTATTACTATATTTGTATAAGGGTTGATTTCCTAATCAGCGCTCAAGTACAAAAAACTTACTGAACAAACAAATCTAACCAAGAAGAAAAGAAAATCAAAAACAGTTTTAAAAATTTCTTAATCTGGATAAATTATTTGTAAATAATTTAAAAATACATTAAATTTTTACAAAAAATTTTGCCTCCTATGATTAATTAGTTATTTCTTTTATATTAATTTATTAGGCATATCATGATGTATATCATAATAAATATTGCATACATTTTAGTTAAATGATATATGCATATATTTTAGTTCTGGGCACCTCTGCTCAATAGCATTTTGTACCATAAATGACATAGTATAATTTAATGATTTCATTATTGAAATGAAATTAATTTAAGGGTTCATGTATTTAAGTTGTACACAATTTGCAAATTAGTTTTCACGAACATGTATTAAACAAAATTCAAGCATTGTATTTGAAAAATTCTTCAAAAATATGTTTCTAAAAATTAAAAACTAACTAAATGAAAGTGGTTCATTTTACAATCACTCAATATATTAGCTGTTTTAAACAAAGGTTTCAGTATTGACATCACCAATGTCAGTGATAGCATGATTTGTATGCAGGGCTTGTATTGAAGAAGTGCTCATAGTGGCACCTAATAAACACTTTATTTAAAGATGGTGTTATTATAAAATCGACTGATCCCTGAAAAGGAAATGGAACAGATAAACAGAATATGGATTTGTTTACGACAATATGGAACGCAGCTACAAGAAAAAATATATTTTGTAGGATATCAATCATTAATATAAAAATTGTTTTTAATAGAAATGCTAAAAGAAATAATTAATAGAAAGCATTTTCTAATTGAAATGTAAAAGTTTTTTATATCTTTTTGAAATAGTTTTCACCATAATTGGAAGATTAGGAAAGCTACAAGTAATTTAGTGTAAAAAAACAAATGTTATACATAATAAAAGAGCTACTGTAAAAATTATTGGCTAAACTGAGTATTACGGTCACACCTCGTAAATCTCAGAAGGTCGCCACGGTCTGAGCGAAAAGTCGCCAAATCGGTAAAATTTGGCGATTATTTTTCATCGCCAAGTTTTTTCGCCATAAAATCACCAAAAGCGATTAGTCGCCAAATGTGTCACTATGCATATCGTCCGAATACCCCGGAAACGCTAGCCATTTTTATTTTGGATTTTTTTATCGGCTGTAAAGAGCGGTAATTTAAATCTTGTTTTTTCATATTTATATTTTATTTCACTTCTGATGTAGCGTGTAATATAAATATTATCTTTTATGTACACATTTTTTTATTTCGCGTCGGATATAGTGCCGGAATTTCAATCCTATCTATTTGTTTATTATTGCTAAAAAATATTTAAATTGTTTTAACTGGAATATATTAAATTCCCTCAAATATTTTGGTCTGTAAATTTGACAGGATAACAATACTACATTTTTTATTCAATTTCTGATTGAAAGAAAATTAAATGTGAAATATTTTATATGTATATTAATATAAATGAGAACTAACATTTATAAAAAATATAGTATGTTAAATTGTTGGAGTGATGATACTGTCAAAATTTTTCTTTAGAATCATATTGGTATCTTATAAATATGAAAAACATTTAAAATGTAACATTAGAATCATATTAAATTTTCAAAATTTTTCATTAGAATCATATTGTTATCTTATAAATATGAAAAACATTTAAAATGTAACAAATCTCTTGCCTGAATTACACATTAAAAACTTCAATTATCATTCTAATTAGCCCTCGTTTGCAAAAAGTGACCGTTGAGCGACAAAGAATGTTAGCCGTAAGGATTAATTAGTTATTGACTTGTTTGAAAAGTAATTTTTTATTAACATTTAGGGAGAATAAATATTTTACTGAATTATGTATTGTCAATTCTAATACAATACTTTTTGCCATCTTTCTTGTTGTAGTACGATTGCACACTCGTAAAATGATTGGTTTTTACTAACAAGAAACTGACCCAGGATTGGGAAAAACAAAATTACTTTAAAAACAACCCAATATGTTGCAGTACATAAACTTAGACTTACAGTATTGCTTACTTCTAAAAATTACTTATATCTATCAAAACAAAAGAAAGATTTTTGAAATTGAATATTGATTTATGTTAAATCATGAAGCTAAGAGAAATCAGTTATAATTTGAAATAGGAATAGAATTCGAAATAATTCCCCACTTAAAATGCTTTATTAGACATGATACTATATATAAGAATGTGTGAAATAAGATAAGGAAGAATATTTAAAACTCATAACTATGCCTAACTCATAACTCATTTTTCAATTAGTACACACTAAAGCTGATAAGGTTATATGGTTTAAGATAATCAGCGATTGCTTCCTATATTCAACTTCCCAGGTGATATAAACATATCTCTTGTGCGTTTTAAAAATTGTAATTATACATTGTGTAATCATTTAAGATTTTCCCATCAGTCTTGAGAATATTTTCTTTCCTTTCTAAAAAGTCTTAATGTTTATTAAATTCAGAAAATATAACTAAAAAATGTAATAAAAGAGGTTATTAGTGTCAGGGAAAAGTATTTACTCATTTTTTTCAAGAGATATTTTTTTTTAATGTTAGAAAGCAAAATTTTTTTTTTTTTTTTTTTTTTGCTTCTGTTCTATATTTAATATTAAGAAAAGTCTATCAATGAGAAGATATTAAGTATTTATTTTTTCCTGCCAATTTTGTGCTATATGCAACAGGGCCATTTATTTTTCCTATGCTATGTTAGTAATATGTCATTCTCATTTCTTAATCAGATTTGAAGTCAAATTCATATAGCACATGACATCTAAAACATATGTGTCTGCATTAACAATCCCTGATTGTGCTGAAAATAATTTTTATAGTTTTCATTCAATATGTTTAACAAATATTTAATTTTTATCTTTCTAGTTGTTTATGCTTGAATGCCAATAACTATGCTTTTGTTATAATATGTTACAAAAATAATAAGAAATTTTTTAAAAACATCAAAAGAATTTTTAGTGAAGTTTTCTGATTCAACAATGAGAATAAGCAGCAGTTTTTCTCATTTGAGAACAAGCGAATAATTTTCTCTTTCCACAGAGAATGTGTGGCAATATATCAAAACAATGACATACTAAATGTACACATTTTTTTTATTTTAATCACATGCTTAAATAAAAAATTACAATTAATTAAATATTTTAATCAACATAGGAAAAGAAATGTACAACATTCCTCATTTCAGTCCATCATTCACATAAAACTAGATTTAAGTTTATAAATATCTAGAGAAAGCTTTAATAAAATTTATCAAGCTTAATTTATCTAAGTACTTACTTATGCAGGTAACAATGGTGTAGTCCAAGACTATAGTCCTTTTCTGATTAGTATAAACTTTTAAATCTGTCAAATGTCCTATGAGTGTCTTTCTCTTCAAAGAAGCAATTAGAAGTTTTTTGTAGAGGAGATATTCATATTTATTTACTCCAATCAATATTTCCCTGACCATTTCAAATGGATAATGATCAGAAGTTTTTGATTTAGTAATGTTATCATATACACATTGATATAAGGAATATTGCTCATTAACTTTAACATTCTTCATTGCCATTAATTCAGATATGCAATAATTACATTGATTTAACAAAAATTTATATGAAGTTTTATCATGTGAACGATTCGGGATATTGATTAATCTTTCTGGTCTTTTAAGATCTCTTCTATCATGAAAATTCCATAAAACTAGAAATGGAATCAAAAGCATTTGAAGATTACTCTGCCTATGATCAAATGCAGGCAGTTTCAAATTAGACATTTCATTGGGATCTGCACCATGTTCAAGTAATAATTTGATAATATCAATGCTTTCGCCTTCATCGTAACATTGTTTGGCATAATATATAGCAGTTTCGCATCTATAGTTTTTTACATTAACAGCAGCACCTTTACGTAATAACATTTCAATAGCCTGAAGCTTTAATGGACCTGAATGTGATGTCACTGCTTCTATCAAAGGGGTATTCCCTCTTTTATTCCTAGCATTTATATCTGCACCATTATTTATAAGAGCTTCTAAAATAGAAGGATTTAGATGAATTGTTGCAACATGAAGAGGAGTTTCGAATTCATCATTCCTACCATTAACATCTGATCCATGACATAAAAGATTTTTAATAACATCAATGGAAAAATTGAGTCTGAGAGCCATATCCAGATCAATACCCAAATCATCTCCGTCCTTTAGGAAGTCTAAATTGCGTTGAAGTATCTTTTCAATTATGCTTGATTCTACTTTATGATGCATAGCAATATATAAAATAGATCTGTTTTCAAAACTGTAATTCATATCTGCTCCATGTTCAATAAGTTCACTAATGCAGTTCCAGTTTAAATCTTCAAAGATAGGATTATGGCCAAATGCTGCTGTCATGGGAGTAATATCCATAACATTACGGATATTAGGATCAGCACCTCGATCTAGAAGTAACTTTACTACATTTGCACTTCTTTTTGGTTCAAAACGAATTATTTTGATAATAATATGTAAAGGAGTTTCTTTCTGGTGGTTTTCAACATTGGGATCTCCATTGTTATCAAGAAGAACTCGTATTAAATCTACATTACAATTTTCATTTCTGACAGCAAAATGTAATGGCGTGTCACCTTTAGCATTCTGCACGTTAGTACTTGCTCTATACTTCAAAAGAAGTTCTATGTCACTCAGGTTATTCTGATACATTTCTACAGCATAATGGAGACAGGAATTATTATGGCAGTCCAACATATTTATATGGCTGTCGTCCACCCTCTCTATTACAGTGTTCAGATTTCTACCGCTTTGAATAGCTGATATCAAAGCATTTGCTTCTAATTCACCATCTCTTTTACTCTCACTGGAAAACACTTCAAGATCCATCTTACAGAACATATATCAGATTGCTAATTTCTTTATATTATATTAGTATAATTAATGAACAGACTTTTCGACTCCTTAATTCTACAGAAAAGTTTAAATATGTTTAAGTAATTGGTGATTATCAATTTTTTATCGACTCTTACCCACGTTTTATAATATTAAATAAAGCGCTTTGCTGTTAGTAGAAGTAGTAGTTTCTATGGATGGGAAGAGAAATACCTATAACCAGTATTTGTAATGAGTATTTGAATGTAACAATCTGTAATCAGAACTTTTTTTCCCAAATACTCGGTACTTCCCGTAACAAAGTTAGCGCTTGTCCGTATATCCTCAAACTGTTGTAAGTACACTATACTTAACTGGACGTACCTGTTTCAAAGTAATCAGCGAGTACGTGCGTGCGAGCCTGTTTCAAAGTTATAAAAGTAGTTATGACTGAATGTAACAAGTATAACTGATCCTTGACTTAATGTAACAAGTATAACTGATCCTTGACTTAATGTAACAAGTATAACTGATCCTTGACTTAATGTAACAAGTACAGAAGAGCCAATGGCACAGCAAGTACAAATAACAATGTCATTGATATATCGATTTGAATGGATGAATTACGAGATTGTGAAGGATTTAAATAATCGCTTATGGTATGGAGGCTGAGTGGGAGAAGGGAAATGTCAATTGATTTAACTGTAAAATGGAAGAAGGATAGTTGGGAATTGGAAGATCTCTTTAAGGCCCTGCTAGACCTCCGTTGGAGAAAATCGAATCCTATGTTAATCCTATGGATAATATTTTAATGTTTCACAAGTGCTATTTTCATGATAGAAACTTCCAGTCTTTTGCAAATTACAAAATACAGAGCTACTGTCACTTCGACGTCCATTTTTAGCGTTTAAAATTTTTTCAAATAATTTTAAAATGTCAAAATATCTCCATCCAAGTAAATTTTAACCAAATTCTAATTTCATTGAGGTTGTACAAAATTTGGTTTAAAGATATTTCATTTTTTTCTCCGTACAGTTACAAAATGAACATTTTTGTTTTTTTTAAGCTAAAAATATTTTTGATTGCATTAATTTTTGATACGAATTTTGATTACAAATCAAACTCATTCTTATTTCTGAGAATCCTCTGTACACAACGCCACCTATGAAACTGGAAAATGTTTAAAGCCAAACTTGGCTGAGTTTTCTACTTCACTACGGTAACCTAAAGAAAGAGGAATTTCTGAGAAAAACTTCTCCCCATATGATTCCCGCTGTTTTACCCTGTGGTTGGCAAACAATTCCAAATCAAGCAAGACGAATTAGCTTTTCTCACTCATGAAATAGAAAAGGCATCTGTAAATAATGCATGTTAGATTTCTGTTTATTAGCGTTGGAAAAGTAGCTATGATATGTACTTTTAAATCAACTTTGATTATTTTCATTTAAGTAAATTTTCAAAATGAAATATTATAAACTGTTTTGTGTTACCTTGTTCAATTATATTATATACTACGATTTTGAAATAAGACTAACTATGTATTAAAAATTTAAACTACTTTATGTGTGAAGATGTAACAAAATGCATTTTATAATAGCACACACACATAGATATATATGTGTATGTATATATATATATATGTATATACATATACATATAAATATATATATATATATATATAAACATTTGGACATTTAATTTTATTTTCAACTTATTTCATGAAAAAAATATATTATAAGGTATGATTAATAAGCATACGGTACCAGCATATTGCGTCTGATAAGAAATTAAACACTTTAAATTTGAAAAATTATATACATCTTTGAAAAAAAAATTGGGTTTGCAGTATAACTTCAGCGGAAAAACATAAAAGCATTTCAATAACCAAACGAACGATAACAATACATTACAACACACTACAATACAGATGACATCAATGCTCTTAGTGAAATCATTTTATGCTCACGAAATTTATTTGAGAAGAATATTGTCCTGCGCAACGCAAATGACATTATTTTTGACAAAAACGGAATAAAAGTAATAAAATATCATAAGAATGAATAAATATCCTGTAGCACTTAAGGCGATATAAAATATGTAACTGAAGTTATAGTATTGATGTTCGAGTAGAAATGCTTGAGAGAGAATATCAGGAAGGAGATTGAGAATCAATTAGATATGCTCAAAGTGACTAGTCTAGAAATAGTGTGATTGAACGACTTTCTTTCTCTGTATGGCTACAACAATAATTAAATCATCAATCACTTTGTTGTCACTAAGATGGGATACGCAGTACAATACCGTATCCAAACAGCTTTTTAATGCAGCCATTCCAAACTATTCAACCGCAAGATTCTGTTGAACATATTATTCACTTTGACGATTTTCTCAATTCATGTTGAATGCTGTTTTCCGAAAATTCAAAATTCTCGTAAATTCATTTCAACACTTTTACCATTTTAAATGTATTTGGATATTTTTCTCATTAATTAAACTCTGTAAAATTAGTCTATTTTAAACATGAAAAAAAAATGATTACAGTACGAAAAGAAAACTTCATCTTTCCACTACAAGGCCCTGCATGCGAAAAGTCTATTGTATAACGCTAATACTAACATTGTAGAACAATTTAATTCAATTGTTGCCAAGTTAACGAGTGGGAAGAGAGTGAACTATTGCCAAAAGAATTCCTACCAAACAAGATGCTATGCTTCAGTTCTTTCCTACAATACTGAAAAAAAAATATTGAAATGCACAAAGCACTTAACGAAAATAGCCCAGGTATATACTACAAGCAGTTTGATTTAATTTATTTATTCTTTTATTTTCAAGCAAAAAATAAGTCAAAGCCTAGGAAATTAGCAAATATTTTTTCAGGTCCCGACAAAAATTATGGCCCAGCTGCTTAAAAGCCAGATTTATCATCTAATGAATAAGAAGAAAAAAAAATCGAAATTATTGACTAATCTAGCTCTTACTTTGAAAGAAAAAGAAGATTTAGAAAGAGCTACTGTACTTCAAAGTGAGAATGCTGTTTGGAGAAAGGAAAGAAGATTTCGATTGACTGCGTCGAATTTTGGTGCTGTATGTCGGAAGTTACCCTCTACAGGATGCCAAAATTTAGTAAAAACAATACTATACTCTAACGTAAAAAATGAAGAAATTTTTTACGGGATTATTCATGAAAAAACTGCCATTCTCGAACTAGAAAAAGAAATAGGACTTAAAATAGAACCATGTGGGATATTCACAGATAAAAATTTGCCTCATTTAGCTGCCACGCCAGATGGAATAATTGGCAAAGAGGGTATTGTTGAAATTAAATGCCCAAATACATGTCACGATATACATCCCAATGAATTTATAAAGAAATCTGAATTCAATTTCTGGCAAAAAGATGGAAAAACAAAAGAAATTAATGGCATAAATAAAAATCATAAATTTTACTATCAAATCCAAGGACAATTACATATTAGTGAAAGAAACTTTTGTTGGTTTGCCATTTGGTCCCCAAAAGGAATTAAAACTGAAATTATTTTTAGAGATGATGTATTTTGGGAGACACAAATGAAAACTAAATTAAATGATTTTTATTTTGACTGTTTTTTGCCAGAACTAATCGCTCCACGTTATCCTAGATCAATGGACATAAGAAATCCAACTTCTTATTTTAATTATGATTATAACTTCTTATTTTAATTATGATTAGTTATGATTATGAAAAATTATGATAATTGAGGAGCAAACAAAAAAAGACAAAAAAAAGAAAAAAAAAGCTGAAAAATTAAAATCCAAAAAAATAAAAGTTTAACTATACGATTTTGTGCGTTTATGTTTGTATATAGAGTGTTTGTGTGTGTGTATATATAATATATATATATATATATATATATATATATATATATATATATATTTATTTATAGTTTCTGTTTTTCCTTCATGAAATGTGAATTGCTCAAGCATTTCTTTATTTTATTAACAGATTTATTTTAATTACTATTTTACTTCATATATATTTCAAGGTATTAACTAAATTTCCCATATGTTCATGAAATTGTATTATATTTTACTCGTATTGCAATGAAATTATATTTTTCTCGTATGCAATACGTTGCATTTGCATTTGATTATTCGTTGACAAATATAAACCTAATTTATATTTCTCACAATTTTACTGTAAACTTATTTTAATCTAATTTACCTGTGTGTTTTTATAAGGTATATTTAGTGCTAATCTAATTTTGTTTTTATCAAGCCAGGGGAAAATATCTAATAAAATAACTGAAGAGTTTTGAAATCTTCAGAATTAAAGTAAATTTACCAACACATTTTACACCAGAATATCAAGTTTTTAAAAAACGTGTACTTCTAATTATAACTTAGTTAATTATATTTATATAGAGGAATAAAGTTAGGGACTTGTGAGATGAAAGATAAGAGATGAATCTCTCTTTCAAGCTCAAAGTAATTCTAATTATATAAAATAGATGTAATGATTATTATATAAATAATTACAGTTACAATATTTTTATGAAAATTACGATACGATTATATAGATAGAAAAATAGAAAATCGTAACGTTATTTTCATAAAAATATATATTGTAACTGTAATTATTTATGTAATCATTTTATCTAATTTTATATGATTAGAATATAGATATATATATGTATGTGTGTGTATATGTGTTAGTTAAAAAAAAAAAACTTGAAAAAAATTAAATATTTTTATATTGAGTTAGTTTTGAAAATAATAGTTTTTAATTATTTGTTGCATTCATATTCAAAAACATCTTAAGTCAATGGATCAAGTCTCATAAAATCAAATTGAACCAAGGCACTTAAAAAAATATTTTTTTAATCATTCATATATTATTTTAGGTTTTATTTGAATTCTGATAATCATTTTTGACCATTTAATTAGTAACTGTAAAAACACTCAACATTTGCAATTTTTCTTAATATATTTTAGTGCGAATAATAAAAACCGAACTCTAAAATATAAATAAATAATATTTTCTTTAGAATCACTGGCAGCTAATTTTGCATAAGACAGCAACAGGTAATTCCGGTGTCATTTCGTTGAGCATTTGTACTGACCCACTTTCCCCCACCCCTATTCTAAGAACCCTGAGGGTAATTTGAGGTAAACATCTGTTACGAGCAAATTTAAAACTCTCTTTTTGGCTGTTTTTATGGCGTTAGTACTTTAAATTTTCACGATATAACGCGCCAATTTTGGCAGAATCCCTAACTTCGAAGGATTGATTGACAATCAATTTCAACCAATAATAATGTTTGGGATACTCCCCTCTACAAGCTTTGAGAACTAACACCAGATGGGGCGACAAGACAACAGAAGTTCTCCCGTAGGTCTGGAAGAGCCTTAAGTTGGAGAGGAAGGCTAGTGAATTTCTATTGCAAAATAAAATAAGTATGTACGTTTGTTTCGTTTTTTTTTTTAAATAAAATAAATGAGATGAGAAAATCAATAATCGTTGACTATTTATTAAGTGATTATCGTTCTTTTTCAAATATATCCAGTTTATTTTTAATATAAGAAAACCCTGGTACTTTTGTTTTGTATTTAGTACACTTTTTATTGGATTTTATTTTTGTTAATTATTTCTTTTTTTTAAAATTTAATTTTATTTTATGAATATATATAACATATTTATTTGAATCTTACATTAGGTCAAATATTTTAAATTACAAAAAAAAAAAAAAAAAAGAAAAATTTATATATTTCTATATATTTTCAATGTTATTTTTATTATGTATATTTTTTTCATTATGATTCCGTATAAATATATCTAAGTTTTATTGAACTATGCATTAGCTACACTTTAGCTTACTATAAATATATAGAATTCACAATTTTAGAAAAAATGTCCTTTTATATTTTTATTATGCAATTTTTATTCATATAAAGAGAATCTTTGATGGAAACCAAATAAAGGTAGTTAAGGTTAGTTTAGAGTTTCGAAAACGAAAAAAAAAATGATTTAATTAAATTAATTTTTCTTTATCTTTATTTATACCATCACATGTGTTACCGTCATGTTTATTTCTTAAATTTTGGATTGATGTAAATAAATTATATGTATTTCTGTTCCTCTATTTTGTATTAAACATTACATAGGTCCAAATTGGGACCAAGACTCTTTCTTATCTATGTGAACGACATTCCAACATCAACACTAACTTCCCTGCACCTTTTTGCAGACGACACATTTATACTAGCACAAGGTAGAAAAACATCATATATCACAGAATCGCTTAACAAACATTTAGAACAGATTGAGCTTTGGTTCGTTAAATGGAAAATTCTTATTAATTGTAAATAAAAGTGTATCCATAATTTTTAACAAAAAAAACTACTTCCACCCAGTGTAATTAAGATCAATAACGAAATTATACCATGGTCACAAACCTGTAAATACTTGGGAGTAACTTTCGACAGAAAATTAACATGGCACCCGCATCTGATCCAAATTATTAACAAATTTAAACGGCAAACAGCTGCATTATACCCGATTTTCAACTGGAATTCAAAACTTTCCATGGAAAATAAAGTGCTCATTTATAAAGCATATCTTCGACCACTATCTGGTGTTACACTCATGACAGTAAAATTAAAAAACTGGAAACTCTCCAAAATAAAGCCCTCAGATGGGCAGTTAAGGCACCCTGGTTCATTAGAAACCAAAAAATCAGAGAAGAATTAAAAATCCCTACCCTGAGAGAATTCTTCGCGAAAATAATGTATAACGCGATTAAAAATGTTGATAAAACTAATAACGAAACAATAATTAGCCTTCCGTTCTATAATGACCTAAGTACCCATAATAGATTGCATCCTCTCTCATTGCTCACATATTGCCCAAAATTTCCTCACCAACCACCATGAAATAAACTGTAAATAGAAAAAAAATTTTCTTTGTATGGAAAAAAAAAAGAGACTACTAAAAAGATGAAAGGATTTTTTTTTGTTACATCTCATTCTTTATGTGGAAAAAAAAACTAAAATAAAAATGATGATGAAAAATGCATATATAAGTGTGTATACTAAATGTATATAAAAACAGATTTTTTTTAATATGTGTATATATATATAAATACATAAAATAAAAAAAAGAAAAGAAAAAAAAACATAAATATATTGTATTACACACCAATTTATACCTTGTAAATATTATAGCGTGTATAAATTCTTGTAAATACCTCTACCTGTTCTTATGTAAATATTCTTATTTCTCACAATTTATTCCTTAACTATTTCCTTTATTATTCTATTAAATTCATTTAATTTAAATATATAAATGATAAATTAATCAACAATAATTTTTTTAAATTCTGAAATAAATTTTATGAAATAACCTTTGTCCCATCCATTAAAATTTCAAACTCATTTTAAGCCAATCAGATTCAAGTTATAGCTCACCAACCAAGAACCAGCTATCTAATGAGGGTAGAGGATTGCCAGATCCAGGGACCTCTGAAAACTGCCAACCGGCAATCACTTATAAACATTACATTACTCAATATTTTACATTATAACATTTAGATTGTTGATAAAACTGTTTTAGATTTTTTAATATTTAATGAATTTTTATGAAACTATAAAAGTTTTAATATAAAATGATCATATTTACTTAAATATTTATTAATACAGTTTTAATTGCAAAACTATCTTATTTATCCATAAATTGTTTAAGGTTCAGGAAACTCAAACAAGATATGTGAGCTAATGCAATTTTCGAAAAATCTGGTTTATCTACTACATAAAAACATAAACAAATAAGTCTTACAAAAATTACTATCTATTATATATCCACAATTTTTATTATGATTATCTTGTTAGTATTTAATAATAGAAAAATGAAAAAATTAATTTAAGTTGATTTTTCGGATTAATTGCTGTATTTTTGCAAGCAAACTTAAAATTACATCTCTTTGTAATTGGTTAAACCTGCCACTTGACAATTCGCAAACTGTTTACCAATTAATTATAAAAATTCATTTATATAATTGAAAAATCTTACAAAATTGAAACAAAAAAAAATTAACCAGATTAGGTTTTTTGGGATTTAGTGGTGATGTTCAATGCGAAGAATAGAGTCAAGACTTCAATTCAAGGAAACGTTTATTACATTCTACATCAGAAGACGGTCGCGTACCAAGTGGCTGGAGTCGTTCTTACTCCTCTCTCAATTGGTATATCACGTGGTCCCGCGCGTCTGCTTCCCCCGAGGAAAAGGAGGTCGGCATACATTTCCTGTCCGAACTGTGCGTCCACACCTGGAAGAGTGGGAATTTACTCACCCCTTGCCAGATGGGCTGAGAAGGGGAAATGCTATTTCCGTTACTAATTAAGGGCGTGAGAAAGGGATCACTACAGACTATGCCTTAGCGACTTAGTTCGCGTTACAAAGAAAGAATATACAACATGCAAAACTTTTGCTATTTTCAATAATGTGAATTATAACAAACTGTTGGCATATATTGGTGATTTAATACAGAATATAAACCATGAAATTATATACTTCGTAATATTTTACGAAGTTAATAGCTATTTTCGTTTGTTAAATGCAGTATATTTAGTTATATATAAACAAGGCATTATTTATCTATATTACATATCCAGTAATTGAGTGTTTTAGAAAATGAACTTTCCTACCACATCTAGTACTGTGCAGTGGTTGTTAAGGAGTCTGAACGACAGAACTATCAGCAGTTTTGTTTAACATGGTTAATTCGACATTATCCATTTTCTCTGAGAACTGATATGCTGGTTTTAATCGATCAATGGAAACGGTATAAGGTTTACCGTTAATGTCCAAAACAAAATTTTTATCTGTTTTATTGGTAACTAAATGTGGTCCAGTGTAAGGTGCTAATGGTGGATTATCCTTATCTGATCTTAAAAATACATGAGTGCAGGTTTTTAATGAATTTACATATGTTTTGGATTTCCCGTGGATTGCGGTGGTGATTGGATTTAATTCTCTCATCTTGTCATTTAAATTTGAGACACAAGTTGAATTAACACACTGATTAGTTAAATTACTTGAAACGAGGTCACATGGTAATCTAAGAGTTGTGCCATACACTAGCTGGGCACTAGTTGCTTTTATGTCGTTTTTAAGAGTCGGGCGTAAACCTAATAATACAATTGACAAATTTTCTGTCCAATTCGTTTGATTGTGAGCCTTTAAGGAGTATTTAAGATGTCGATGCATTCGTTCGATAATGCCATTAGCTTGAAGATAAGATGAGGTTCATATTCTATTACATCCTAACATATTTGTAAGTTCGTGAAATAGGTGTGATTCTAAATTTCTGTCTAGGTCTGTAGTAATAGTGACAGGGGATCCAAGTCTTGAAATCCATCCGCGTACTATTGCACGAGCAGTTGTTTCTGCAGTCATATCTTCTGTCGGAATGACTTCAGGCCATCTTGCAAATCTGTCGATAATGGTCAAACAATATTGTTTTCCCCAGAAGGAGGTAAGGGTCCAATAAAGCCAATATGTATGTGCGCGAAACGAGCATCCAGTGTGGCAAAAGTGCCAATGGGAGATTTAGTGTGCTGAGTTACCTTAGCTTTTTGGCATTTAACACAGCTGCGAACCAAATCTTTAATATGTTCGGCCAGGCCAAACGAAACGTTTCGTGATTAATTCAATAGAAGCTGCAATACCTGGGTGAGAAAGAAAGTGTATATTTCCAAATATTTTTCTGCGCATACATTTTCGAACGTATGGATGAGGGGTAGTTTGTGAAAGATCGCAATAAAGGTTAATATTTTCAAGAGGAAGGTAATGTTTTTCTAACTTTAAGAAAGTATTTTCAGTTTAAAGATTTTGCAATTTCTCATCTTTTGATTCAGCTGAGGCAAATTCTTTAAAGTCTAGTAATGAAGTAGATATTTCGTCTATCTCAATGCGAGAGAGTGCATCTGCTACAGTGTTATGAGATCCTTTTGTGTAACGAATGTCAGTGGAAAATTGGGAAATGAAATCTATGTGACATAGTTGACGAAAACTGCATTCGTCAGGATTTTGTTTAAATGCATTGAATCGAACATCAACTACGAAGGTCTCACTCACTCCACAAGAAATGGAACTTATTAAATTTGATCTTGAGAATGTCAAACGTACCAAAATGGCTCTGCTAGGCAACAGGCCATGCTCTGAGGCTGTGTACCCACATCAACATTTAATCGATCCTTTAGATCGTAGAATAAATTTCTGCAGAGAATCTCTAAAGACATCTAGTACAATTATCTAATCTGATTATTCTGTTCTGGCACCCCCGTTTCAGACTGAACCAAAACTAGTTAAGATAGTAGATAACAGTATTAATAACGTTAAACCAGCTAATGTGTTGCTGGAAGCAATCCTAAAAAAGCAAACGAGCATGAAGGGGATTTTGTGATTCCAAAAAGATCAGCGAAGGTTACGCTAGTGAAGGCCAATGTGGCCCCCCGTAACTACTAAAAATTCTTTCGAAGGGCTAAACGTCGAACACCTAACCGATCAGATGAACGACAGTCCCTCAGCACAAACCTGCCCACAGAAAAAATACCCCCAATAATAGTCAGATACGGTGAAAACCATATTGAATTTCTAGAAACTTTAAAAAGCAAAGTAAATTTCGAATTTGAGGAAAACACTTCAGGTGAAAGCCTAAAAATAGTTGTCAAGAAAGCAGAAGAGCCCAGGACGCTCATTGCACTATTCGAAAGAGAAAAACTGAATATATCCTATTGCGCAATAGGAAGGAAAAAACCAAGAAAGTATGTGATCAGAGGTCTTCCTCTGAATACTAGCACTGAGGCGATGGCGAAGGATTTGATTAAAAAATGTTATCAAACAAACAGGGTCAACAGAATGACCAATTTAAGAAACGGCTCCCCCATGCCCCTCCTTCTCTACACTATGTTTGTGTCACAAGACACTCCCAATATTCATGAATTGAGCACTCTTTGCCACATTTCAGGCATTGCAGTAGAAAACTATAGAGGCCCCAAATCAGTAATGTAATGTTACAATTGCCAAAAATTTCATCATAATGCTGAAATGTGTCACATGATACAACGATGTGTTAAATGCGCAGAGCCCCATAACACAAGAGACTGCCAGCACGAGAAACTACAATCACCAAAATGCGCAAACTTCCAGGGAAACCACTCTGCAAATTATAAAGAATGCCCAAGATTTCCCAAATCTAAACCCAAAATTCAAAAAATTAGTAAAAATATTGAAAATCTCTTAACCAAAATTTTGTCAGGCCTGAATTCTCATATGCAAACGCAGTCCAACCACGAACTCCTCAAGCCCTGCCCAAGACCACCACAGCCAATCAAAACTTAGCAAATGGATGAAAATTTTCAGATTTCGCCCAAATAATGGCGAAGTTTGAACAATATTTAAAGGAATTAATCTCAAAAATCTACTACAGGAGCTGAAGCAAAAAACTTCAGCAACAGCTAAATTCTTCCTGCTAGCGCAGTACTTCCAGGAAAGCCCAAAACCATAAGTTTCGTATTTTTGTCAATGAGCACTCCCCCAAATATAATTCTTGTCCAAGAGACTTTCTTAACACCACAAATAAAAGTTAATCTGAGTAATTACTGTGTTTACAGAAACGACAGAGGAGGAGAGGAGAGGAAATTTAGCTCAAATACAGCCAGTGGAGACACTTGCATCTATGTTAAACGCTCCATTCCACATCACCACGTAGCCAGCCACACACACTTTCCAAACAGTGGAAGCGTCTATAGTCATCTTGACTATACCTGCACTTCCACATATTACCATCTTCTCAACATACTTAAAACCAAGACCCAAATATAACTACATAAATATGGATCTAGAAATTTTACTTGCAATTAACTACAACATACTAACATGTGGAGACCTCAACGCTAAACACTGGGCATGGAACTGACACACAAACACCAAATCAGTAATAATACTTAGATTATTCGCTCTCAAAGCCGATCTAATAATCCATGCCCCGCCAACACTCACTCATTTTGGCCACAAAAATGGCACCTTTATTGATATAGCAATTAAGAGGGGACAACAATACCCATTTAAAATTAACGCTCTCACGGAACTCAGTTCAGATCATAACCCAATCATGATCGAGTTCAACACAAATAATATCTACACCCCCTCCAAACACTACCACGGATTGGGAAAAATACAAAAATATATTTTAGATAATATTCCATTTAATTTAATTAATTTAAACACACAGGAGCAAATAGATGCAGAACTGAAAAACTCACTCATGAGATGCTCAGAGCGCATGGCCAATCACAGAAGCCATACAAACCCCACACCCTCCCCTCCTTCCCCAAAAAGCTCCGTGACTTAAAGAAGGAGAAAAATAGACTCAGAAGGTTATTTCAAGAAACAAAAGACCCCAATTTGAAAAAAATTATATAATCAAGCAAACAAATTTAGAACCCCGCTCAAAACTCAGAATCAGGCACAATGGAGATATAAATTACGATCATCGAGTACTGATGACAATTCTTTATGGAAAGTTGTTGGTATGATTAAAGCCAAATCACACATAGTCCCGCCCATTCAGGGCTCAAATGGACTAAATTACACAGATTCAGAAAAAGCAGAAATTATTGCTACTAGTTTTGAAATGCAATTTCTTCCCAACATTTCAGTTAGATCAACCGAGAAAAAGGTTGAAGAAACCATCGCACATTATCTCTCCAGAACACATATACTGGTGATATAAATCACATACACAAAACAAAAATAGACAAAGAACCTGGCATTGATTGAATATCCAATAAAATGATTAAAAAATTGTCTCTTAAAACGCTATTTAAATTGACCAATCTGATCAATGCCATCCTCAAACACTCACACTTCCTTTCACCATGGAAAATAGCATCAGTAATTCCCAGTCCCAAGCCTAAGCTGGATCATCACATACCAACAAATTATCGGCCAATTAGCCTGCTACCTACTCTTAGCAAAATCACTGAAGCCCCAATACTTAAAAGATTGGACACCAAATCTAGAAAACAATAGCATCATAATTCCACAACAGCATGGATTTCGAATGAAACATTCCACCACACATCAACTTCAAAGAATAGGAGAAATAATCACAAAAATTTCGTTAAAAAAAGGAACACTATTGGTGCTGTATCATTTGACATCGCTAAAGCTTTCGATAGAGTTTGGATTGAGGGACTCATGTACAAACTAATTAAGATTGGTCTTCCAGACCCCTTAATTAAACTACTACTTTCTACCTAACAGGTCGCAGCTTCAGAGTGGCATTCAGCCACACATATTCCACTAAAAATTTGATAAAAGCAAGTGTTTCCCAGGGATCAAAACTGGGCCCTAGACTTCTTAATTTACTTCAATGATATTCCCCACACGAAGCTTACATCTTTACACTTATTTGCAGACGACACATTCATTTTAGCAGAACTTCTGCAAATATCACAAATAATTAGAGCATTAAACACTCACCTAAAAGAGTAAAAGCTGTGGTTTAAAAAATGGAAAATTTTAATTAATAATGACAAAAGTACAGCTATCATCTTCGCGAGGAAAAAATACCCCCTACAAAAAATATTTACATTAACGATTCCCCCATATCATGGTCTGCAGAATGCAAATACCTTGGTATTATGTTTGATAGAAAACTGACATGGAACAAGCACTTTAACCCCTTGACTGACGAATTAAATGGAATTTGATGCGACAAAAAAAAACTATTTAATTTCGCTTAATTGAACTACACCATCAATTTACACCATCATCCCCACTTTCATATAATGCATCCGGCTTATACATGTTACGGGGATTATTTATAATCTTTACTAAACTCAAATATTGGCTAGTATAACATTCACCGTGCGAGACTTCTGCTAAACTGAACTCTTACTTTCAGTGTGCTTTTTTAAATGAGAATCGTCGAACGAGTGAAGCAGCTATGTAATCTAATTGTAACTTGCACGGCGTCCGCCGAAAGAAGCGCTTGACGAGTCTGACTCGTCAAAGTCTGTGATGGCCCAGGAAATCAATGACGAGTCAGACTCGTCAAAGTCAGTCAAGGGGTTAAGGGCATTACAAGCAAGTAAGTTTAAGGAAGTCAGAGCTTTCTTTACTCATTATTGAAACACAATTCAGATCTTTCAATAGAAAATAAAGAGCTCATTTACAAAGAGTATCTCAGACCCCTAATCTCATACGCATGCCCACTCTGGGGCTACACCCACGATTCAAAATTAATTAAGTTAGAACAATTACAAAATGCTACCATACGCAAAATAACCAACGCGCGCGCGTTCCCTGGTACTGCAGGAACAAAAAATTAGAGAGGAATTCAAAATTCCAACAATTAGAGAATTCTTCGCAAATATCATGAACAATTTATATCTATAAAAAAAACCCAATTTAACAAATGATCCGACCATCATTGAACTTCCGTCTTATGACGCATTTCTACCAGAAAATAGACTAAGACCCCGATGACTATTAAGATTCTGCCCAAATCCCCCTCATGCTCAAATTAATGGATCAAGTGCAATCACTTAACATAGTCTACTAACACATTATATCTAACCAGGATAACTTTAATTTGTATATTTAAATATAATAATAAAAAATGAAAAAAAAAATTTAAAAAAATATATAAAATTACTAAAAAATCTACAAAAAGCAAAGATATTTTTTGTATTTTGATTTAATCTTTACTTTATTAACACCAAATTTACTAATAATTTTTTTATCTTTACTTTATTATTTACTTAAATCTCTAATGCCGATTTGGCGGGAAACTCAAATTTTAAAGCACAATCAGAGCAATTCTCACTGATAGATTTCTTCCATTTTTAACCATAAAAATTTACTAACAGATGGTACATGAATAAGAACTATTAATCAATAAAATTCAGAAAATGTACTGTAAA
The DNA here is from genome assembly GCA_030067965.1 of Latrodectus elegans. Classification (NCBI taxonomy): domain Eukaryota; kingdom Metazoa; phylum Arthropoda; class Arachnida; order Araneae; family Theridiidae; genus Latrodectus; species Latrodectus elegans. Next base: position 23,493,679 of record CM057821.1, on the reverse strand, counting down.
CAAATATTAAAATATCTAACATTAAATTATTAAAAATTTAATTTTAAACCTTTTAAACTTGATACAGAGTCTACACTCTGACATGAAAAATAGTTAACCCCGTCCCTTAAGAGACAACTTCCCATAATATGCTAGACAGATTTCAGATATTGATACAAACATCATTCCAGCTCCAGAAGAGGGTCCTAGGACTCAGGAACCTCCCAACAAGGCCGAGCCGAAGTGGCATTTGAAGCATCTACCCATAAACTTAGTTCTGCTCCTGGAATAGGGTTCTTAATAGCGTTGCGCTTTAGGAATTGCTTGTTTTGAATTTTCAAAAGAAATATTTGCTTGTTTGCCCCAATTTAATTGCTCCTTGTCATTTGCACTAGAACGAGGTTTTTTTTTTTTTTAATGGCCTTCCAGAAATTTTACTAAGCGTGCTAGAATGTCAGCTGCTTTCGGAAAACACCAACGATAAAAATTAAAAAGTCCTAAATATCGGCGTAATTGAGTTAGAATATTCGGTAGAGGAAATTCTGAAATACATTTTACTCGGTCTGGTAAGGATTCGATACCACTACTAGATACTTTAAATCCTAGAAACTCAATAGTTGATTTACCAAACTCACATTTTTCTGTATTTATGCATAATCCATATTTATTTAATTTGGAAAATAATAGATCTAAATGAACTAGATGTTCGCTTTCTGACCTGGAGGCTATAAGTAGGTCATCAACAAATGCATGTACAAAGGGTAAATCTCACGTTATCTCGTCAATAATGCGTTGGAAAGTTGAGGACACAATACAAAGACCAAATTGCATGCACAGACTTTCAAAAAAACCAAATGGAGTGCAAATTGCAGTTTTGTGTACGTCTGCAGAATTAATCGGAATTTGATGATATGCTTTGACGAGGTCGACATGACTAAACACTGGTTTGCCATGCAAATCTGAGGTGTAATCGGTTATGCAAAGAATCGGATAATGCTCTTTAATCGTTTGTGTATTAAGGGCACAAAAATCACCAATCGGTCTCCACTCGACAGTACCTTTTTTAGGCACCATATGCAAGGGAGAAGCATATTGGCTTTTTGGTGGTCGCATATGGCCCAGTTCAATCATGCGCTGAAATTACTTTTGCACTTTTCAGACGGTCAGGTGCTAAACGTCTAGTATTAGCTACGACTGGTGGACCTTTGGTATTTATATAATGAACTATATTATCTTTTATAGGCATATCAGGATCTTGTAATTTTGTAATATCGGGGTATTTTGACAATATTTTACCATATACATTGTTTACAAAAACAGGTTTTATAGAAAATATTTTACAGCTAAATATTTTACCATATGCTTTGAAATTCGTTGTATTATCTACAAGACGCTTATTCTTTAAGTCTGGATATAAATTAAAACGATATAAAAAAAATCTGCATCTAATATTGCACTGGAAACATTACAAATATAAAATGAGTAAGTAAAATTCCTTCTTAATCCAAATTGACCGTTACTGATTTCCGATCATACACATTGATAGAACTGCCGTTAGCAGCGCGAAATGTTTGAAGAATGGGAAGTGTGTGTTCTTGTTTAGAGGCGACAGTTGTAGAAGCATCACTCCCTGAATCAATAAGAAAACACATACCTGTATTTTTGTCCGTTATGAACATGCGACGAGATATAAAATTTTTGAGGAGGAGTCCGTCGAAGCTACTCCCCCTGAGTAGCGTTTCCCTGGAATGAGAATGAAGGTGTACATTTCCGAGCTTTTTCCTTAAATCGGGCATGATAAAAGCATAGTTTTTCCCATGAAAAAGATCGTTGCCGATGATGAAAATTCTCCTGGCTCCGATTCTTCTCGATCTGGATCGTATTTCTGCCATTTCCTTATGTAGCTCCTTTATTTCCTCGTAGAGAGAATCGAAGTTGGGTTTCTTTTCTACGGTGAATGATGATTGAGTAGAAATTTGACTAGAGACAGCAAAGGCATTATGAGGAGAAGTTTGTAGAATTCTATCGGCAATCTCAGCAGCTTTGTATATATATATATATATATATATATATATATATATATATATATATATATATATATATATATATATATAGGAGTGACAACTTTATACTGTTTACAAAATTGTATTGCTTTTGATTGGTTTTTTAATTCATGCCCACCACTTTTTATAGTAACTTCATTTGCTTAAGAGATCTTAATGTTAGTAAAACAAATATGTAGTTTTTATTTCCTTGATTGAAATAATATGCCAAACGAACGACGACAGATAATTGCTTTTGAGGCTGGATAAAACAAATTCAGATTGCCAGAAAGCTGGTTATCCGCATACAAACAGTATCACGTACTATGAAACGATTCTTGGAGCTTGGCAATGGCGGTGATTGACCCCGAAAATAAAGAAAAGAACTTTGAATACAAATGAAATTCGCAAAATTATCAAGAAATGAATTAACCGAAATCCAAGAAAATCAATGAGAAAAATGGCTAAAGAAATAGTGATTAATAGAGAATCAGTTAGACAAATTGCAAAGAAAGAACTTGGACTTAAGCAATATAAACTTAGAAAATTTCAGAAACAAACTGAGCAAAAGCATACACGATTGCAAATATGTCGATTTCTCCTTTGAAAGTCCGCAAAAAGCCGCATGGAAGCATATCATCTTCACGGACAAAAAACTTTTCACAACTGAACAATTCTATAATTGATAGTATGTTCGTTACCGGTCATTTGATAGCCCTGGAACTTCCACAAGATTAGAAAGTCAGCAAAAACCATAGTCAGTTATGGTTTGGGAAGCCATTTGTGAATCTGGAAACACTCCTTTGGTTTTCGCAGATCAAGGTGTAAAAATGAACAAGACCATGTACTGCAAAGAGATTTTACAGTCGGATTTACTTCCTTGGGATCGAAAACATTTAAAAACAACATCTGGACCCTTCAATAAGATTCTGCCAATTCTCATACAGCAAAAGCAACGCAAGATTGGTGTCAAGCAAATCTTCCAAGTTTCATAGCTGTGGGAATCTGCCCCCCAATTCACCTGACTTAAATCCAATGGACTATAGTGTTTGGTCTATTCTGAAATCACGAGTATGCTCTAAGCCGCATCGAAGTTTGGAATGTCTAAAGGTTACTCTTAAGAAGGAATGGGCTAAATTAACGCCTGATGAACTGCGGTCCATTGCAGAAAATTTTACGTAATGCTTAAGGCTCTATATCGATGCCAAAGGGCGCCATTTTGAAAATACTTAAATATGTAATATCTAAATAACAAATGACTTAAATAAAGTTAGTTTTAACATAAATTCTATGTTTTTAGTTTAATAATAATAATATATAAGAATTTTAAAAATAGGCACATTCTCTTTTCTAAATACACCAAATAATTTTATTATATAAGGGGATATTTTTCAAAATATAGCCAAATTTTGTTATTTAATCATCATCAGAATCTTCAACTTTGTTGTCACATAAAAACTGATATATTAATGAAGATTTTCAAAAACTATTTAATTTCTGCATTCAAATAAATGCATGTAAAACGTTCTGGAAAACACTTTATTATAAATAAACCCAATGACTTAAATAGTGACATGATATTTATCGAGTTATATCAGCATTCTAAGGTTTTATAGAGAGCACAAATTTGTTCATATGCTATAAGGTAATATAAAAAATACTGGATATTTCTTCAAAAATTAATTTTAATAATAAAACTGATACTTATAGAATAGATTTCAAGGTGCATTCTTTTCTAAATACACCAAACAATTTTAACATGAAAGGGGATATTTTTTAAGATATAGCCTAATATTTAATTGATCATCATCAGAATTTTCAATTCATTTGTCACACGGGACCTGATAGATTTATGAAGATTCTCACAAAATATTTAATTACTGGAATAAAAGAAATAAATATAATACATTCTGAAGTACATTTTATTGTAAATAAATCAAATGATTTATAAATAGTGACATGATAGTTATTGAGATATGTCCTTATTATGAAGTTTTCAAAGGAGCAAAAATTCATTCACGTGTTATAAATAAAGCTATACAGAAAGTTCTGCATATTTCTCCCAAAAATTAATTTTAATAATAAAAGTCATAGTTAGAATAGACTTAAGGGTAAATTCTTTTCTAAATACACCAAACCATTTTTATATATATGGGGTTATTTTTTAAGATATAGCCAAATATTGTAATTTGATCATCATCAGATTATTCAACTCTGTTGACACATGAGGTTTGATAAAAAATAAAGATTTTCAGGAAAAATGTAATTTCTGTATTAAAATAAGTACACATAATATATTCTGAAGTAAATTTTGTTTGTAAATAAATCCAGTGATTTAAATAGTGACATGATATTTATTTAGTTACGTCCACATTCTAAAATTTTTAAAGGAGGACAAATTCATTCACATTTTAAATAAGACAATACAGAGAGTACAGAATATTATATATATATATATATATATATATATATATATATATATATATATATATATATATATATATATATATATATATATATATATATATATATATATATATATATATATATAATTTTTTTTTAATAATGAAAAACTGATACTTAGAATAGATTTCAGGTTGCATTCTTTTCTAAATACAGCAAACAATTTTAATTTATATGGGGATATATTTTAAGATATAGTCAAATATTTTAATTTGATCATCATCAGAATCTTCAACTCTTTTGTCACATGAAGCCTGATAAATTAATGAAGATTTTCATCTAATACTTAATTTCTGAAATAATAAATACATATTATACATTCATAAGTACATTTTATAGTAAATAAACCCAAGGATTAAAATATTGACAAGATATTTTTTGAGTTATATGTCCACATTCTTAAGTTTTCAGAGGACAAATTTATTCACATTTTAAATAAGGCATTACAGAGAGTACAGGATATTTTCCCCAAAATTAATTATTTTAAAAAACTGATACTCAGAATAGATATAAGGGGGCATTCTTTTCTAAATACACCAAGCAATTTTAATATAGATGGGGTTATTTGTCTGGATATAGTAAATATTTTAATTTAATCATCATCAGAATCTTCAACTCTCTTGTCACACAAGAACTGATAAATTAATAAAAATTTTTACCAACTATTTAATTTCTGTAATAAAATAATACGTTCTAATATACTTTCTGCAATACATTCTGAAGTACATTTTATATTAAATAAACCCAGTGACTTAAATGATGACGTGACATTTATCTAGTTATTTCCACATTCTAAAGTTTTCATAGGAGCACAAATTCATTCACATGTTAGATAAGGCAATACAGAAAGTACTGGATAGTCATTGTAAAAATTAATTTTAATAATAAAACTGATACTTAGAATAGATTTAGGGGTGCATTCTTTTCTAAATACAACAAATAATTTTAATATATATATATATATATATATATATATATATATATATATATATATATATATATATATATATATATATATATATATATGGGGATATCTTTTAAGATATAGTCAAACTTATTAATTTTATCATCACCAGAATATTCAACTCTTCTGTCACGTGAGGCTTGATAAAAAATGAAGATTTTAAGGAAAAATGTAATTTTTGTATTAAAATAAGTATATGTAATACATACTGTAAATTATATTTGTAAATAAATCCATTGATTTAAATAGTGACATAATATTTAGCTAGTTATATCCACATTCTAAAATTTTCAAAGGAGTACTAATTCATTCACATTTTAAATAAGACAATTCAGAGAGTACAGAATATTTTTGGCAAAAATTAATTTTAATAATAAAACTGATACTTAGAATAGATTTCAGGGTGCATTCTTTTCCAAATAAACTAAAAAAATATAAGGCAGTGTTTCTCAACCTTTTGGTATTCAAGACTCAATTTACAATCATAATTTTCATCGCGCCCATTGCATACAATAATAATGTATTTTGAGTATTTTGGCGCTAAATCTACACTACAACCTTAATTTTAAACTTTACAAATTACCAAGAATACAGAAATTTATTGACTTTTTGCAACACCGATCCTCAGCATTTTTAAAAACAAGAATCCTATGTTTTTTATTGCTCTTTCCTCCCGCCATGTCGGGCATTCTTACGGTTTCGCGAGAAGTTTTGATTTGTCTGGAATTTGTTTGGTCAGCTTAAAAGTTAAGTTAGGACCGCGCGCAGATGTAAACAAATGTTCTCTCATAGGGAGAAGGAGAAAGTTCTATGACGCCAATTTCAATTCCAGACAATCTCATTCGAATCGATCCTTCTATCGCTAATGAATCTATTCTGAATGTGTGTATATTATACATAATTTCGTGTAATTGCAATTTACCAAATTAAATATTCACAGCAGCAGACTTATGAAGAATCATGGATAAATTTTTAAGCGGGCATAAGCGAGCATTAGCCGATAGACAACCATCAACTAGATCACAGACGAAAGGGATTCCGAAAATAAAATCAAGAAAATATTCTCAAGAATACTTAAATTTTGGCTTCACTAGTACTGAAGTAATTGAAGAAGAAAGGCCCCTGTGTATCATTTGCTCAAAAAGTTTGGCGGCAGATAGCATGAAACCTAATAAACGACATTTGGGAAACGCCTCATAGTGAGTACGTAAACAAACCCAGAGAATTTACGAATTGAAATTAAAATCATAAGAAAAACAAAAATAATTGTTTAAAAAAACTTTGTCTGTGAATGAAAAAGCTTTAATTGCCTCTCACAAAGTTTCATATAAAATAGCCACAGATGTAAAAAGTCTCACACCATTGGTGAAAAGCTTAATTTGCCAGTCGCAATTGAGATTAGAAATTATCTTTAAAAATAATTTTGCAAAACAATGGCAGTCTATACCTCTTTCAAATAATACTGTTGCCCGTCGAATTGCTGATATAGCTGAAGATGTACAGTGTCAGCTTTTGTTGAAGTTGCGTGACAAATTGTTTTCAATACAACTCGATGAGGCAACAGATAGTAATAAAGATGCTCATTTCATTGCCTATGTCTGATTTTGTGATAATTTGTCAGTAGTAGAAGATTTACTTTTCTGCAAACCAATAGAACTCAAAACAACAGCTCTCGCATTATTTGCTATCTTAAATGATTTTATGAACGAGGCAAACATAGAATGGAAAAATTACGTCGGAATGTGCACCGATGGTTTTCGTTTATCCGAAAGATTGCAAAGTGTTCAAGCACTTGTGAAACAAAAATCGTCACAGTACGCTGGACACATTGCATGATCCACAGAGAAGCTTTGGCTTCTAAAGAAATGAGTCCTGGTTTGAATATTGTGCTAACTACGGTTGTAACCGTAGTAAATTATATAAAAATGAGACCTCTGAAATCAAGAATCTTTTCTGCACTTTGTAAAGACATGGGTGCAGTACATTCAGCGCTACTATTTTATTGCGAGACAAGATGGTTATCACGAGGGAAATTTTTGCAACATGTTTATGAATTAAGAGAAGAAATCGCCGTTTTCCTAGTTTTCCAAAAGTTTTCATAGGAGCACAAATTCATTCACATGTTAGATAAGGCAGACAGTATTGGATATTTCTCGCAAAAATTAATTTTAATTATAAAACTCATAGGTAGAATAGATTTAATGGTGAATTCTTTTATATATACACCAGACAATTTTAATATATATGGCGATATTTTTTAAGATATAGCCAAATACTGTAATTTGATCATCATATGGATCTTCAACTTTCTTTTCACACGAGGCCTGATAAATTAATGAAGATTTTCACCAAATATTTTATTTCTGTAATAAAATAAGTACACATAATATATTCTGAAGTAAATTTTGTTTGTAAATAAATCCAGTGATTTAAATAGTGACATGATATTTATTTAGTTACGTCCACATTCTAAAATTTTTAAAGGAGGGCAAATTCATTCACATTTTAAATAAGACAATACAGAGAGTACAGAATATTTTTGACAAAAATTATATATATATATATATATATAATTTTAATAATAAAACTGATACTTAGAATAGATTTCAGGTTGCATTCTTTTCTAAATACAGCAAACAATTTTAATTTATATGGGGATATATTTTAAGATATAGCCAAATATTTTCGAAATACTGCGAAAAGATAAACCGCAATATAATACTGCGAAAAGATAAACCGCAATCCCGGTACGCTACAATTCGACCTTTATCAAAGTCAGAAACGTGCTGGTACGCATTTCTCCTTCTTACACGAGGCATCACAACAACTTTTCATCAGGCAACAACGTTCAAATGCAATTTGTGTATGAGGAACCGGCTGAACAATTTCCTCATTTAAACACAATGTAGGTGTCGCTACTGGCGCTTGCTTTGTCTGAATGAGCTGAAAAGCTAATCATTTGCATATCACAGCACCTTCTTCCTTTCGTATAAATTTCACGTCTGTAGCATGTCGCCTTCTTGGTGTAGCAATTTTAATGGCCAGTAGTGTGTATATATATACCGTATAAATTATTTTCTATTTAAATTTAAAACCTGAAGTTAAAGGAAATAAAAGTAGTTTCTTAAACTACTTTAATATTAAACTTCCTTAATTATAAGTTTGCAGAATTTTTTAAACGAAATTAATTTTTAAATTTTAATAGAAACTAATTTATGTGTTGTAACACACACACACACACAAACACACACACACACACACAAACACACACACACAAACACACACACACACAAACACACACACACAAACACACACACACACACACACACACACATATATATATATAGGATTAATAGTATATTTTTATGAAATTAATAATCAAATACTAGAAGGAGAACAATACCTTGAAAATATGAAATATAGTAAACAATCGGAAAAATGTTCAATATATATTTTAAAATTTTTAAGAAAATAGAATAAAGGAAAATGGAAAGAAGTACCAACGTGGCTAGCTTCATCGGGGGTGGGGTAGGGGGTTTTGATCACATTGGCACAAAGTATGGCTTTTCTGCCCTGGCCCAAGACATAGTCTTAAAGAAGCTAGTACACCACAAAGCCACACCAAAATTTCAAATCTGAATAAAAAGTCCAAGCTAAAATATATTGGCCAAAATCCAATTGTGCCAAAATACATTTGATTTAAAGTAATCAAAATTAAAATTAAATCTAAATACAAATCCAAACCTGCAAGAACCGCATTAAATACTACATGTAAACCAAATAAATACATAAATTTAACGACTAAGTGTAAAGACTATTGGCATTTCAAGCTTCTTATAAGACGTCCAAGGCTTGGGTGACCCTTCTGTAGTATAAAACTACGCCTTTCTTCACTCCCATGTAAGCTATGATCTACTAGCCAAATAGTGTTTAATAAAGTTCAATGGAATGTTGTTATAAGTTAGAATTTTTTCCAGTCTATTTATTTGTTTATTGTTTAAATTATTACATATATTATAGATTCTATCAAGTTGATTAAAAATAACATTTTTATAAATTTTAATTGAAATTTTGAATTTTAAAAAATTAGCTTATTAACCTTGAAATTAAAATCATTAGTTTTATCATAGATGTTAGTTTATGTATGTTTATCATTTTTAGTAATTAAAATATCTAAAAATTCAGTTTTTTAAGTTATCGTTTATTTGTTTTAATTAATTTTAATTCTTCAGGTTCTATATTTTTGTAAGTTTTACCAAATTCTAAGTAATTAAAAATTATGAAATCATTAATATATCTGTATGCAACAGGCATTTGTATAACAAAAGATTTTTCATAATAGTCTAAGAATAGATTTGCTTGTTAGTTTGAAAATTTAGATCTCTGAGAAATGCCATTAACCTGTAAGTAAATATTTTCTCTATAAGAAATGTAGATATTATAAATGCAAAACAAACTATGGTCTTTCAAAAAATTTATATCGGTATCCAATACTGAATTAAAATCATAAAAATTAAACATAATAACATCAAAAAAATTTTTTCGAGTGGAACGCTATTGAATAATTCCTTAAAATCATACGAGGAAACAACATTAATATTATGGGTAGAAATAAATTCAATAATAGGTTAATTATTTTTAATTATTTGATTCAGTAATGTTATTTAAAATTATATTTAAATAATAAAAAATAAATTATACCAAATTTGTCTGCATAAGTGCTACATCCACATATAATTATTACACAAGTACTTTTTATTTATCCACTCAAGTTCAAATATATTTGTTTAAACTTGAAGTGGATGATACTGGATGTTAATACAGTGTTTTAAATATTAATTCATTAGTTAAATTTAATAATTTAATTTTAGTTTTTTATGAGAGAAAATATATTTTTCTTTGTTGGTCTAAGCAGGAATTGACTGTAAATATATTGATGGTAAAAAATTTTTTTTGTTGACGCAAGTAGGAATTGACTTTGACGAGTTTCCTTTACATTAAATATGTGATGCACAGATCATGCATAGATTATGAAGTGATTAAATCTTTGCAACTAAGATCCAAGTAATTATAGAAACTTTATCACTTCTTAAATGTAAGCTTTGAAAAAAGAATGCGAATTCAGAAGTCAGTTCACCTTTGTTCGAAATTCTCAAGCACTGTACAATATTCGTGGAAATATGGTTACTCGTTATTGCAGTTTAAGACTCAATGCATTTATTTGTTTACTTTATGTGTGTATAGGATCATATATTGTAGTTGTCTTGTGCCAGCTAGGCTGGCATTATGGGGTACGCTGCTTCACTTTTCCAACTGAACTATATTTTGGTGTGGAATCCGACTTCCCCTCGGTACACACAAGCCATAGGAACCCGTGTATAGGATCATATATATATGAGAAATGGTAGTAAGAAACCCCCAAATTGTTAAATTTTTGTAGTGCCAAACATTCCTAGGTTGTTCTTTTGGTGAAAAATTTGGAAAGTAGTGTATCAGCTTAGGCACGTGTCAACACCGCCACTTGATCTTGATTGGAAATTTATAATATTTCGAGTGATAAAAATAAATTACTGATATAAACATAAATTTTTTTTAAACAATTACTTCATGGCAGTTTTTGTGGTTGGTTAAGTATTTAAAACTACCAGTTTTGATGGAACATATTTTGAGATAGGAGACTAAATTTCAAGAAGTTAACAGTTTTGCGTATCTGGGCTCTGAATTAAGTAATGTATAAATACCAGAGTTATGACATAAACACCAGAGTTACGTAACAGAGTAACTACTGCTAACAAAAATTTCTATGGAAGGGACAGATATTTAAAATTTAGTCTAATTTGCTGGAAAACAAAATTATTGCACTATAGAACTTTGATGAGGCCCATAGCCGCTTATGCAGCTGAAACATAGGTGATGACCGGAACTGATGTATAAATACTAGCTGCACTTGAAAGAAAGATACTGTAAAGTATTTTGGGATGTGTAAAATGTTGTGATACATGGAGAAGAACAAATTTTGAACTACTGAAACTATATAAAGAGCCAGACATAATAAAATAAATTTCAATTGAAAGATTGAAACGGGTAGGATAATTGATCAGGATGGTCGGTCGAACCAATAAAAAGATCTTCGACACTAAGCCAACTGGAGCTCGGAAAAAGGGAAGATCAACTGTCTCCAAACTGATTTGAAGATTCTCAAATAATAAAATTGGAAGAGTCTGCTAAAGCAGAGGGCGATCTGGAAATCAGCTCTGCTGAAGGCCAGGCCCAACCTGACAAGGGAAAGAAAGTTAACTAATTAAATTGCTCAGAAAACATACTTGAAAATCACTTATAACTCTGTATAATTCAAATTCTGTTTTTTTAGGAAGAAATATTCCAATCATGCTTACTATAAAATGCGATTAAAATCATATTGAGATGCGCTATTTAAAGAGGTAAGAAATAAAAAGTGCTATTTCCTTAGAGAAAATTCGGCACATTTGGCGGATAATCCGATAGGTGAATATTTGAATTTTTTTGGTGACGAAAAAATTTCGCCAAGCTGACGTAACTGTGACGTAATAAAGTTTTTCCTGAAAAAAAGCTTGTGAATATAAATAAAATTAAACGGGACAAACAACAAAAAAATTTTAAATACATATATTTTTAAAATATTAGGTTTTTGGAAAAAAAACATAAGAATTTTAATTTTGCAAATGTAAATACAAACAAGGAAAACATAAGAACAACAATTTCGAAAATAAAAGTACAAAATCTAAGAAAAACAAAAATTTCGGTTTCGTAAGTAAAAATATATATCATAAAATACTACTCTTAAATTACCTAATAATATTAAAAAAGTGAAAATAGGGAAAAGTTAATTTCAAAAATGTAAATACAAATTCTAAGAAATGTTTTTCATATTAAAATTCGCAACTGAATCGTTTTAAATTCCTCACGATGACGTAAGTAGTAGGGTTGCTGAAATAGAATGTTGTTGAATATCCTTTTTTCATCTTGATCTTATTTATGATGTAATGACAAATCCAAGTTACCAGATAAATGATAATGCACCATTGGATTGTGCGGCAACTGTGAAGAAAATTAATTTTTTGTTATTAATTTGTGGTAAAAAATTAACAAATCAATTTATTAACTCCAGTAAAAAGAAAAGAAAGCCATTGAATTCTGTAAATACTTCATTAGCTCCATGCATTCTATTTTTGTTTTCAGAAATAAATGCTTACTGATTAAATTTTCCATTAGTTCATATTTCTCATGCTAAACTGAAGAGTATTCATCAATATGCTCTTAGAGAATTTTTAAGAGGAATCATGAATATTAATGAAATGAATACAATTTAAAAATGAATAACTGTTAAAGCTTTTTTTAATTATTCGAATCTCTTAGAAAGAAAGATTTTTTAAAACCATGTGGTTCTTATAAAAGTTAATATTTACATATTTCCCCCCTTTTTTTCCTCATCCAATTTCATTTAATCAAATTTAACAACAAAATTAACTTATAACAGTATTTTTTCTACGAATAATGAAAACATTAATTTTTTTATTTTCTTTTATCGTAGTAACAATAGAATAACGAAATATATATATAAGATCGTGTTTTCCAGGCAAAAAGAAACATTTTGATGAAATGGAGGACAAATATTTTTTTTCTCTTGTAAATAAATAATTTCAACTGATGAATATTCTAATATTTTCACAATTTTATTTCTTATAATTATTATCTGTTGTCGAATAATATTAAAAAGAATTTTGCACTGTTTTTTACAAGTTAGTGAAATAACTTAAATATGAAACTGATTGTATAAAACTAGATAAAAATTTCTCAGAAACATATAAATCTTTGCTGTTTTAATGAAAATTTTCTATAAATTATGAATAAATTAAATTTTCTATAAATATTATATTCTGTAATTTTTTTATAAATATTAAATACCCTAGAATTTTAATAAAAGAAGTATCAAATTTTTTTATGAAATTGTTTACGATTTCCATGTATTTTTTCAGCTTTAATCAATCCAGTTTTATTTAATAGGCTTTTTGATTGTTCTTAAAACAAATAAACACACATGTCTCTGGCAACGAGACTGTGCGTGCGAGTATATACAAAATTGTCATCAAAACAGCTATATCAAAAACAGTTTCATCAAAACAGCTATATCAAAAACAGTTTCATCAAAACAGTTAAAATTTATGAGCTTTTGTGCAATTTTTGCCTAGTTATTTTTGATTAATATATTGGCAAATTCCATGTATAACGCCTTGTACTTTTTCTAAAAATATTTTATCAAAAATCTGGACACTTTTTAATGGCAATATATTTCAAATTCCGAATTAACTTCTTTCCAGACCTATGTTTCAAAGTTTGAAAGTCTGCTTTTCTTCGTAGCATTTTACCACAAAATTAAAACTATATTTTTTGAGACGTAAAATCAAAATATTTTTTATTTTTTAATAATGATATTAAATGGTATAATTTTGATTTTTTAAGTTAATTTAGTTTTCAAAACAAGCTCTGATTTAACATTGTTATAAGTGTAATCTGTATTATAAATGAAAGAATTGCTTAATGGGAATGCAGTGTTATGATATATGACCCTCATTTGTACCAGTTGTTACAACTTCCGTTGGAACTAGTAGGATATATTTCCCCATTGGCAACCTTTATGACTTTTTTTCATCGCCAAGCAATTCTAACTTGTTGCTACTTAAAAGACACAAAAATGACTTAAAACAGGAAAGAAAAAAAAAAAAATCTGGCTACAAAAAAATCCAAAAATGCAATACCAAAGGTAAAACCGGAAAGACTCTAATCGAGACCAATAAATGACAAATGTGGCGAGAAATCTCTCTTTATCATACTTACACCATATCGCTTGCCTTTTTCACAGATGCAAGTTCATCAAACATGAGACAAATGTTTTCGTAGCTTTGATTTCCCGCTTTTTCGCCATTCACCCAAACAGTTGTTTTTACATAAGATAGATATAATACTATATTTTATATCCTGTTAAAAAAAAAACAAGCTTAAATCAATTGGTAAAGTTATTAACAACTTTAAATCAATTGGTAAAGTTATGTTAGGGTTGGAAAAAAAAACTTAAAAAGAGCTACGTCGCGCAAAAAGCGACCTACACCAAAAAGCTCCAAGAGGAGATCCAAATTAGAATGGTGACTGGAGATTTACATTTCTTTTCATAAATATAATGTCAGTCTATTATATTTCTTGAGGCAATAAATTATATCGTTTTATGACTAATTTTCTTATTTTGCAATATTAAATCCTGATCCATGGATTATGTTTCTTCGTCGAATAATGGTTATTTATTTTCTTTTTGCACATGAAAGGCAATTGAAAAGAACCAACGATTTAAAGTAGATTTTGAACATTCAAGTCCATTGTGGGTTTTGAATCGATGAACCTAAGGACAGAGCACAAATCATTATTTGATTTTTCTTTTAAATATATCTTTAAAGGAAATTAAAGTAATACAATTGGCATGAAAAAGCAATTATCTCGCTTTTTCATGCCATATACACTCTTAAAAAAATCGAGTGGATTTCACTCAGAAGGAGTGAAATTTCACTCTTTCATAGTCACAAAACTCAACCAATCCTTAAGATAGAAATTCACTCTTTTGAAAAAGAGTCAGATGGCTCCACTCCTTTTAGGAGAGAAGCAACAAATCGTTTAAAAGACAAATTAGATGGAAAAAAAGAGTGAATTTCAATCTTTTATGAAGTACTGCTGATTTTTTTTAATATTGGCAATTTAGTGCAGAAATTAGGTTTTGAATTCTTTATTATAAGGATTTATGCTTTATTATTATTACAATATAAAGATATATGATTTCTTTATTCAATAATGTAACAGTAAATTGAGATATGACATTTTAATTGATTTGAATAGGGGTTTTTAAATTACATACATTTATCAAATGTTCAGCCATTTATTACATTATTTATATTGACTTAGTTTTATGTGTAAGTGTTGTACTTTCAAGAAAAATCGTCACACTACTTATTTTTCAGTTTAGTTTACTATGGGCTCATTAAGTACAAAATTAATTTTGATACACTTTATTAGTACAACAAATTGTACACAATTTAAAAAAATACATAAATATTTTATATAAGTAAATATATAATTTAAGTTCTTTTCGAAAAAAAATAAACTGTTTGTAGTATAGTTAGTATTTATTTTGAATACTGATAATATATATATTTGAAATTACAGGAGAATAAATAAAAATATTTAAGTAGATTATTATGTTGAACAAAACTGACTTATATTTTTGCAAATAAATCTTGTTTTATGATATATTTTTTTCCAAGTTTAATTTAAACTGAAAATAACTTCAATGAAACTAAGAATGAAATTAAAATAAAATGCAAGATTATACAAAAAACATTTATTTAATTTTTAATACAAAAAAATTAAATAAAAATATGTATACAGAAATTCTTATGTTCATGATGTCCAATTAATACTGGAGATTAACAGTTTTATTGTCTGTTTAATAAAACAAAATAAGAATACTATTAAAATAAGAATAAAAAATATAAAATGCATTTTAATGCTTGTATTTAATTATTAAATATTAAACGATTTTTAATCTTGCATATCCGACATCAGCTTTTGACCACAGCAAAGCAAGAGTAGTTGATTACTTTTGAGCATTGTTCATCTGCCAATCTCTTCACCTAATTCGAATAAAAACAAACATAATAACTAAAATTTTTATAATATTTGTATTCTCATTAAAGTGTTCATATAAACTTTAATACCAAAAAATTTCACAGAATAATACTTCAAAAGATAAAGCCTTATTAATTAAAAAAAAATAAAGCTGTAAGAAATCAGATATCTACATGATTATATTCTGTATTGGAATTATATACAGCCTAAAAATATTATCATCCTGAATTCTCAAGTATTAGTTCCATATTCCAGGATAAATTTTGAGACAAACAATAATATTCTACAAGCATAGATCGCAGGATATTTATTGAAAACAATCAACCTCTGGATATCAAATTCTAATCTATCTGTAATAAAGAGAATATAATCATATATTAAATTAATAGAACTATTTAATAGAATATTAATAAATGAATAAAATTTTATTGTAATTTACAGCAAGTGTAATTTGTTAAAAAGAGTATTATCATTAATTAATTAAAACGTAGTAACTTAAGCTAGTGAATTAATGATTATCTAGAAGTTTTTGAAAATTTTTATAAAGAATGTGGCAAAAAATGAAACAAATACAAAATAATTTTGGAGTTTTCTTTGTTAAGAAATAGATATAGCCCTTATCATCATTTACAAAATGGATTTTTAAACATTAAATAAAATATATACATGCATTCATAAATTTATTTTTAATGTTAAAGCATTTTAATCAATCAACTATAACTGAAAAACAGGTGAATAACAGGTCATAAAAAGCTTAAAAATTGCTTTGAAAACGAGGATGTAGTGTTTGAAAGAAAACTTCTCTACTTAAGTACAAAGGATTCATTTATATCTTTATGGAGTACAAGATATCTATCACTCCTTAAGTGGGAAAATCACTAATTTTTAAGAGTGTATAGTGGTTTTTTAAATTATATTCAACATCAAGTTAATTGTTTAGCCATTTTTACATTAATTCCTATGTATTTAGTTTTTAAGCAAATTAATCTCTTAATAGAAATTTTTCACATTACTTTTCTTTAGTTTAGTTTGCTATGGATAAATCAAGTACAAAAAGTAATTTTACAAGCATTACCAGTACAAATTGTACACAATCCAAACAATACATGAATATTTTTGATAAGTAAATAGTGTCTCAAGTTCTTTTGAAACATTTATAGAACAGTTAATTATTTATTTTTTAAGTTTAGGAGGAGGTAAAGACACACTTACGATTATTCCGTTGAACAAAACAGATTTATAAATGTTTCAAAAAATGAATCTTGTTTTTAAGATATATTTTACTCTTCAAATTTTTGTTTAAATTTAAAATAACTTCTATGAAACAAAAAAATGAATATTGACAAATAAAATGCAAATTATACGAAAGTTTATTCATATTTAATAAAAAAAAAAAAAAAAAAAAGAATATGTACACAGAAATTTTAAAGATATCAAATTAATATTGTTTCTCAATTTATTACAATTTACAATATAAATATACTAAATATGAATACTATAAAGAATACTGAAAATAATAGTACATAATATTAAAATAAAAATAATAACATGCAATTTTCAAAATTTAGGTTTTAATTATAGCAAGCAAGTATGCACAGTTTCAACTAATGTCCCAGCTGAATAATTTTTGGATTTATATATTATGTAGTCCATAAACAATAGAATATCACCAGTTTTCGTCATATTCAACATTAAATACATGATGGCTCTTGTATAAAATGTCAAAAAGCTTTTATTGTAGCCGTTACCAACATCTATGAATTCATTATCCAAGCACAAAAAATACTTCATATTTTTATCTTCTTTCTGATTACAACATAATAAATGTGGTGAATTACTACTTTTGATTTTTTCCTCTTCTAAGGAACCATTCACCTAGTTCAAAAAAGAAAAAGCTTAGTAACTAAAATACCTACAGTAACATTGCATTCTCATTTAGTCTATATAAACCTTAAAAATAAAATTTCACAAGAATACTAAAAAATGAAACTTTATTTTCAGACAAAGTAATAATTATAAAACTTATATTATTTAGAATTTTACACAAACATTAAAAAAAAAAATAGATATTATTATAATGACTTACTCAATAAATTTCACTAAAGCGTTCCGATATTTGATAAGAGTTTCGTATGAATCCATCAACATTATGCTAAAAATAGTATTTTATAGTTTACTTTTTATACAAATTTAACAAAATAAAATCCCAGTAATTATATAAAATAAGAAAGCATGAGCAAAGCATAATAAAACTTGAAATCTTGGGTATATTTAATTTAAATAAATATTAAAAATCATTAGTCAGACTTTTACAACTTATAAGGGCATAAATAAAGCTGCTTGAAACAATTTTACTCATTATACAGTTAAAAAAATAAAGAAAAGCACAATGTACATATATTTGAGCATTCTAAGTTTTAGGAAGGATATTATTGTCATAAAAGATTGCAGAAAAAAAATAAGCTCAAGTACAGACCTTTTTTTACTTTTCTTGATACTGGAGCAGGTAATAATAAATCAACTAGCATCAATGAGCTTTGATATTGTCTGCATAAGAAACCAATCTAATATTAATATCTCTAATACAATGAAAAATAGTCAAAGAATAAGATATCTATGTAACTATACATATTCTTTATTAAAATTATAAACATCTAGAAAATACTACCATCTTGAACCATCAAATATCTATTCCATATAAGAGGGCAGAGTTTTTCGAACATATGTATTAAAATTTTGGAGCATACATAATCATGGAAATTTACTAACAAAACAGCCAGCTTCTGGATGTAAAATATTAAAGTCCAAATCTATCTGTAATAAAAGAAAGAGAATTATTTGTACTCATTTTCTTATTGTAAATAAAAATCAAATGTAATTTGTAAAAAATATTGATTAATTAATCAAAGCTCAATAATTGAAGTTAATAAATTAATGGTTATCTAGTAGTTTCTGAAATATTTTTATAAGGACATGACAAAAGTGATAAATTCTTGATATACAGTGAAACATAAATATTTATAAAGAAAATAATTTTGGTTTTTATGAAATAGACATTTTGTTATGACCCCTTATCATAATTTACAAAATGGATTATTAAACATTAAATAAACAGATATATGTAATGCATATATAAATTTATTTCTAATGTTAAAATATTTTCAAGAAAAATTAATCTAGTTAAAAAGCAAGTGAATATAAATAATTTTTTACAATTTGAACTAAAAAAATTTATTAAGCCAGCTTTAGCATCACATATATATTAGTAATCAAATATATTGCAGTAAAATGAGTTCTAAAAGAAACGAGAACTTTCTTCTATTTTTTTTTAAAAATTTCTTAACAAAGTTATAATTAAAATTCTCTTGGCATCAAAATAATTTAAAATGTTTTATTGGCATGCAATCAAAAATTTTTGAACTGCTAGTACAGAATTTTTAAGTTCATCATTAAAAATCCAAATATGTAAATTATGTAGCAATTGTAAGTATAAGTCAGATTATTGCTTAAGTCATTGTGGCAACATTAGAAAATAATGTTGATATAAAGTTTAATACTTTTATTAATATTTTAAAATTCATGCCTAAGAGAACTATGCAAAAAATAGAGTTTATACCTACCAATGCTCCATTAAAAAGCAGTCAATTTTGGATACTTAGAAATAATTTCTGTGATAGATGGACTATTTTTCATAACAAATTGCCTTCTTATTTTAAATGTTTCTTTCATCAGTTAAAATATTTTTCTTTATATATTTCATTCGGCATTTGAATTGCAACCATTTTATCTGGAAGAAAAATATCATATTACATACATACTCACACCATGTAACTCACTATAGTCAATTAAAAATATAAAATTCAAAAAAATAAATAAAAATTTTGCTATGGTCAATTAAAATTCAATATTTTAACTAACCATAGTGAATTATAAATATCATTAAGAAATTTAAATACACTATAAATTTATTTTAAAATTAATTAGAACTTGATTTTAGGTTAAAATAAACAAAACCTTTATTTTAAAAATGATCTAAAAAATAATTAAAATTTCTCAAGCTTTAATGAATAGTCACCTTTTATTCTTTTAAAACAAAAAACTTAGAAATTTTAACTGAAAATATATATTGATTGGAATTTTTAAAGTCATTTAACTAAAATTACTACATACTTATATAAACTTAAAAATTAATTTCAAATTTTATAAAAATGAAATTAATATTTGTAGTAAAAACAATTGTTATCATTTTCTGAGTCTCCAAAAACTTATTTTGATTACACTATACAGCATATACCTGATCAGCCATGTCATCTTCACATAGCATTTTCATCCTCTTCAAAATAACACATTTCTGGTTTGCTTTTGCTAACTTTATTTTTCTTTGATGGTGACAATGACAAGCGTAATAAAGTTTTTAATCTATATTCTATTGCTCCAGTTCTGCTCACTGGATCGTAAAATGCTTCCTGTAAAATTAAAATACAAAATACCAGCAACAGAATTTTTACACTTTATTTAGAGATGAAAGAGTAATTAATAATAAAGGCTTACATATCCTTCAACATCGTCTCTTTCAGATTTTAATTCAGGTATTGCTCTAACAATTGCTTTTGCCCAACTGAGCTTTTGCTCCAGATGAGGGATAACTGAAAATATATCATGTTTGACAGATTTCTAAAAATTGAAGTCATGAATTTCAATTTTACAAGTCATAAAATTGATTATCAAAATCGAATTAGATAAATTGAAACTTTAGTAGACTACTTTCACAGAGCATACTTTTTCAGTACTGTTATGGAAGTAGGTCAACGAAAAAGTTATTTTTACATCAATAGCAACTAAATTTTTTCCAAGTAAAAGTACATTTGGATTTTGATAGTTTTTAAATGAATTCAAATTTTCTATAAAACAAATTTATGTTTAAAAATCTTATAATAGTTTAAAGATATTAATCATTAATAAAATTATTTATATTTTTTATCTTTAAACCTAAACTGTTGTTAAGAAGATAAACACAAAAAATTTCATATTTTTAACTGAACAAATTCATTGAAAACTTAATTTAAATATGGAATTAGTTTATACTATGAGATATTTAAATACTTATAATTTTGCAAAAATTTGCGTTATTTGAGAAAAATGTATTACTTACTACGTTTTTAGGTCATATATCAAAGCATCCACACATATCCTCACTATTTCATTTACCATACTTCAGATTGCAACATCAGATATTTTAGAGCTTTCTATAAAGGATAAGATATTTCTACCCTTGAAGTACTTCTTATAATTTCTTTGACATTAATATTCTGCAGAAAAACAAGTTAATATATTTTAAAGCATATTTTGTAAAAACTACAAATTTATCATAAAAATTCACTTTTTAATATTTAAATATACAAACATAAATTCTGTATAATCTTCAAAAACATATTATTACTATAATGAAATATAAGCATAAAAGTAAAACTGTTACATGAGATGTTTCACATCTAACTAATAAAATATTAGATTTCTTTTATTACTTAAATTTTGAATTATTCAAATATTTATCATAATAAAATATAACTCATCTCAATAATTAATGAATTTATATGCAAAAATAAATTGGATTAAGTTTTAAAAATTATAAAAAACAAAAATTTATAAATTTAAAGGCATGGACTTTATTTCTCAACTATAAAGAGAAATACATAAAAATACTTTTTCAAATTTTGCAATTATATTAACGTAATAAATTTAAAAAATATGAATTTTATTATTGTGAACTAAATTTTAATAATATTCCAGAAATATAAAGCAGTGCAATATTCTTAGGAACAGAAAAATATTGTTTTATTTAGATACTATTACTTTAAACAATCTTATTTTCCATACACATTTTACATAAATTACTTGAAATTACTGAAAACAAATGTCTCCTTTAAATTTTCTAATTAGTTAATAAGGTCATAATGGTTAAGATTTCATACATTTTAGTTAAAAAATATTTATATTATATTTATTCATCAACTTTATATCAGAGCAAGATCAATTAGATATTTTTATTCACTCAGTTAATGATCCATAATCTTATGATGCACAATTATAGACATCCTGTTTAAGAACTATCAAACATTCTAATGTTAAACAATTCATAAAATAAAGGCTAAAATTTTTATTTTTGATAAAATAATTTTCATACAGAAGTTTTTGTTTCATGCTTACTGCTTTGCAGTACATAATGTTTACCTACAGAAAAGAATAAAATTGACTACTGTCGAAGATTTTTAAATACACACACACACACATCTAACTACAAATAATATTAATTTAAATCTATATTTTTATGTGGGTGAATTACAAATATATAATTAATATATATATATATATATAGTATACATTATATTGAAATCCAGTTATTACCTCAGAATATGAATATGTACTGTGTATACATTGTATCTGTGGAACAACTGTCTCATCATTATCTTGTATAATGTCTTCCTCTATTTTAGGTTCACTACACTGAAAATCAAACCAGAGAAATTAAAAGTTTACAATAAAGCTAAATACTGCTGTTATTATTTTAACAATTTTAATTTATTTAAATATTAATTTAACATAAATTTATAAATTGTAAAAATATTCATTAAAATTACAGTATTAGATTACTTACTGAAATAACTTCAAAATTTACTGCTGGATTTTCTGTTAAACAGATCTTTTTAGCATCTGATTCCAATGGTAACTTATGGTTTGCTGTTAGGCTTTAAAAGTTTCTTTCTTGTTCCTAGAGTTAAACCAATGCTTTTGAGATCATTATCAGTCAGATCAAATTAGTAATTCCCCATCTATGTCTTCATCTGTTAGAAAATTCAATAAATTAACAATAAATGTTGTTATTCTTACAATAACAATTAGTCATAAAATAATATGCCGTAATAAGAGATGTATTTGTCATTAGAATCCAAAAAGGTTGCCATATGTTATACACATGCCAATCAGTAAGTATTTCAGAATTAACCAATGTGTAAGTTTCCTGTTTTAAAGGTTTAATACAATATGCATTTAAAAAAGGTTGATACAAAAACAGTTTTCCACTTTTGTATGAAAATAATAAAGTCATCATGATCTGTAACAATGAGTTCAAGAATTTTTGAAAATATTGGATATTCTTCAGATGTATTTTGACTATTATTTAAACAAATGAATAAACCTTTGCGATATTCAGTACCATTCAACTTTACTTTTTTGGAATTCGAACTGTATCAGAGATTTTTTAAAATTATATTGAGTAATACATCACATTTTTTACAAAACAATATTGGCCTGTATTTTACACCTATTATTTGCATATTTTTTTTTCGTATTTATCTTTCAAGCCCCATGATAAGCAATGAAATAACTGATGAGCATTTGCTAAACTCTTAGCAATATTTTTAAAATTGCAATTAATTGAAAATGCACGTTTTTTAAAAAAACATTACTTAACTTCATATCTCATGCACCACATTCGAATCATGGGACCAAATTTTACAATACACTCTGAATAATGTAACATGTGATGGTGTTTATTAATAAATTTACAGTTTGGGAAAAGTTCTTTAAATTTTCATGATGCTCTAATATCAGATTTTCTAAATAGCTTAATGCGCCTTTGTCAAGGCTGGAGAAAAATAATTTGCATTATTCTTAACAATAAATGTATAAAGATATAAATAAATCATTCATAGGGATTAAATCAAATATAATAAAGGAAAAACTCTCATAAGACACCACATTTGAGAGCAGATCTTTGTTTTTAAACTATGATCATTTATATTTTGTATACTTACTTTAGAAAAATTTGATGATGGTTTATTTTTATTTCAAGGATACCATATTTAAATGAGGTTAGCGTTCATTTATGACTTCAAGTGTTAATCCATCAATTGGTTCAACATAAAGTATATGATTTAAAACTAATTTTACTTCCATTGGACATATACCCTCTAATAAATCATGCATTGCATCAAAGCAAAAATTTTCAGTAACATGAAAATATTTTGAATCATTTAAATGCAACCCTCTTTTACACCTGAACTACTGCAACTAGATTTTCGTTATTGCAGATGTTGAACATATGATGTTCTATGCCTTTTTCAAACTTGGTAATTCTAAGCTCGAATTGCATTTCTTCCCTGCTAACCATATAAATGGCAAAATACTTATGCAGATGGACTTAGAGGCCAAACAGGCATGCAATGCTAAAGAATCAGCACTAAACCATGGCTATTGGCCTTTATGCAAAATTACAGATTTATTTTTACATTAACCTGAACTCCCTCATCAGATTCAATAACTTTATATCATGCATAAAGGTTGGAATTGATGCAGAAAACCCATATTTCTTCAAATCTTGAGAATGGCATAAGGCCAATAAATGAATATTTGTCATTGCTGAGTTTAGATGAGTGGGAAAATTTAGGTGTAAAATAAATACTCCTAATTCATGAATCTTAGTTTTGGAACCTAAGGTTGCACACTTCCAGTTCATCAAAATATAATTGAATTTCAAATGCATCAGAATATTTTTGAAAAAATGGATGCTTTTATGTATATCACCATCTGAAATTTTCTTAAGATATTCTCAGGGATTGGAAAAACTTTGAAGTTTCAGATAATTAAATACTTCAGGATTACTTAAGTGAAGAAGAAGTATGGACAATTGATATATATTGAAAAGTATCATTTTTAATTTTTACCTCATAATTTTCAATACTGAATTATACTCCTGATCACTTCTGCAACCTAAAAATATTTCCTTGGGATTAAAATATCCAAACTCAGTTTTGTAGTACTTTATTTGTTCTTGTCTTTTTCAAACCTTTAAAGGGATCTGAAAACTGTTCAAACTTCAACATCAAATTTAAGTAATTTTGATCTTGAGTACTTATACCACTTTGTTGTACGAGATTAACAACATCATCTTTTATCTTTGAAACAATATTTGTGGTTATATTTCCACATATATTAATCATTTGATCAACAGCAGTAAAAGAGATGTCACTACGACTTTGTAAATTTAAAATCGCTTTTGCAGCAATATTTTTAATTATGAATGGAAATGTTTTTATCTTTCTCATTTAACATTATATTTTGATTATCAATTATCGTAAGAATTTTGGAAGGAATATGTATTAACTCTGATTTATTCAGTGAACTTGAGAAAGTTCCTCAACTAAATTTTAGAACAATTTAATGTATGCAAGTTTAGTTTCTTCTCATTTATTACTTTATGTTTAGTTAAATAATGTTGAGCTAAACTTGAAAAATGGCAAACTTTTTCTACAATTTCTATGCCACACAAACAAATCGTTACTACCATCACCTGTAAGAGAAAGATGATGTTTTTCTTCTAAAATGCCTGCCTAAACACATATGCTTTTAGTTTTAGCATACACTTATAACATATGTGATTATTCATTTTATGATTTTTGGAATACACATAATGGATGTTTAAAAAATCGCATAAATTATTAATAATTGCAATGTTTATCCTGAAATATTAAAAGAACTATATAAATATATATTTTAATTTTAAATCTATTTCAAATGATAAACTAAATCTTTATTATCAGTTAACTTAATCAAAACATTAAATTCAAATTACACAAAAATATATGAAAGAAGTACAAAGTATGAATATAATAACTTATTTTTGTAATTAAAAATGCATGAAAATTAATAAATTGAATAAAATTTTTAATTGATATACCTTTTCTTCAGTAGTACTCATTGTTAAATCATTTGATAGAACTAATTATGTTTTACAAGTATTCAAATGATTAATAAAATATAAATCAATTCTAACTCAAAAGTAAATTCTTAGTTAAATTAAAATAGGGAAGTTTTATATTATAGTTTATAGAATATTATCAAGTAATATTCTGTGAATTAATATTTGCTTTATATTGCATTAATATTTGAATTAAAAACTTCGAACTGTTTATGCGAAAATATATTTTTTAAAACACTTGAGTAATGTATTCGATATTAACCGCACTTTTAAATCAATGCAATAAACTATATTAAAATAAAACTTTTATAATACACATTGGATATTTAAATCGACAGAAATTTCTAAATTCTTCCATTGTCACATTTCTCATTTTCGAAAGTATAAAATTTAAAAATGTATTCTTTATAAATTACTATTAGTTTAGAATTAATTAAATTTTGGTAGAAAAAAAGTATTTGAAATAAAAATAAAATTTCCAAATATTTTCATATTATTAAATTCTTTTAATTAAAAATTTTACATAGTATTAACATTAATTGAAAACGAAATTCTATTCGAAAGTTTATAAAATAGTAAAAAACATAACTATGATGATTTCATTTTAAACATTCAATTAATGATAAGATATAAAGACTTACCGTAAAGTTTCTGCGCTAATTCATGACCAATTCTCTTTTTAAATATTCAAAGATCGCTTTTACAAAATGAAGGTTTGAATTCCTCCATTTTTAGCGAAACTAAACCGAAAGTATAGAGCCACGTGATGATTTCAACCAATCAGGCACATCCCATTTGCTTTTTGCCATAAACACATCAAAGAGTGAAATTGCTTTGAATCGAGAATGGAGTGTTGGATAGAGCACTTCTTTCCCCACTTAAGTAGGAAAGGATTCAATTTACATCTTTTTGGAGCACTAAATATCTGTCGCTCATCGAGTGGTGAAAAACCACTCGATTTTTTTAAGAGTGTATGTAACGCTTTATATACAATTAATTAATACAATTAAAAAATAAATTAAAGGAAAGCGTTACATTATGTGTAACGCTTTCCTTTAATTTAGAATTAATCTCTAAAATCTGCGCAGGAGAAACTGCTTAAAAAATGGCTATCATTTTTAACTTTATTTATTTTTGAAATTTAACGCAAGCTCATAGGGGAATTAATATTCGCATATATATAACCTGAAAAATATATTTCTTTTATTTTTATGTATGCATGTATGCAAATTCGAAAATTTCCGTTCATTGTTCTTGAATTAAATTTGTAAAACTTTATTTATATTTTAATTTTAAATTCAGATTTCTTTTCGTTGATAAAATAACTGCATTGTTCGAAATTTCGTGTTCTATTATCTTTCTCGGAAATTATAGTTTAAAGGGAGCAAAACAGAGGAATATTCTATACTTAATGAACTATTATTTTTACTCGTGTAATTAATATTATTAATAACAATGTTAACGAAAATATGTTGCAAAACGAAAATAAAAATCTTTTTTAAATATTGTTTGAAATAGCATTTGCTGAAAATTTTTTTTACCAACGAAATCTTTGTTCCCATTATTTTAGGAAATTAAATGTTTTGTCAATTTTAAAACTATTGTATTCATTTTCTGCGTATTTTTTGTTCTAAAAGAAATTAAGAGTAACGTAACAGAACTTTTAAGACTGCGTAAACTATAAATTGTCACGTGCAAAAAAAAAAAAAAAAAAATGTAAAACCATTTTTTAAAATATAAATTAGGAAAGCATCTTTAAAATAATTTATGATATAACTGAAACGATTTAAAACACTTGAAAATATTATTTCGTAAAAAATAATTAATAATACTTTTTTTTTTATTAAAGAGAAAAAACGATTGCTTCCGTTTAAAAGTGTCAATATAGTCTTGTATAAAAACAGAAGTTTTTTAGTATTAAAAAACTGATACACGTGTTTTTTCAGTTTATGAATTAAATACTAGTTAAATGCTAGATTTTTAAAAAAAAATTTCCTTGTTCATGTTAGTTATTGCTATCATTCATTTGTTTGGAATTATTCTATGAATAAATAAAATAAAAATGTTATTTTATAAAAAAAATATTTATTTTGTTGACGACAATATAATATTTTTAGATTTTTAAATTCTGAAAATAAAATCGAGTTTTCATATTCGACTGTTTTCATATTTCAGATTATAATTTATTGAACTTATGTGAATAGCTTATAAATTAATTATTAATTTCCTGATATGGAAAAAATTCTAATTATGTTCAAATTTTACAAAATCAGTTGAATTTGAATTCAGAAATAAAAAGTA
This sequence comes from Latrodectus elegans, assembly GCA_030067965.1. Classification (NCBI taxonomy): domain Eukaryota; kingdom Metazoa; phylum Arthropoda; class Arachnida; order Araneae; family Theridiidae; genus Latrodectus; species Latrodectus elegans. The sequence continues at coordinate 23,465,466 of CM057821.1, read as the reverse complement.
CTATAAATAAAGTAAAATAAAAAAATGTTACAAACAAAACATGTTACAAGCAAACATTGCATTTACTTTTCTAATAATCAAACTTTAAGGAACATTGATTATTATTTAGTCTCATTTAAAAAAATATTAATTTTAATTACTTTAATATAAAAAGTAATTTAATGAACAATATTAAAACATTTAAAGCATTTAAATTTTTAAAAGTTCAACACAATGTTGGTATCTGGAACAAAGCCACCCTGCTACATTTGATCACTTCAGTGTTTATTTTAATGCATAGAAACGACACTTTCTATTGTTCTTTTATTTCACAAAACTACTATTTACTTATTTTTCACTTTAAGAGGGTAGTAATGACTTAATCATTATTTTTGAAAAATGCTAGTGTTAACTTAAATAGCAAACTTATATAGTTAATAATTTAATTATAGTATTTTTATAAATAATCTTTATTTGTAAGGTATAAGCTCTTCAACGTGATATATTTGAAACTACAGTAATATCCCCCCCCCTAATTACAAGGTACTCTTATAATGCGTTTTCCCTTTACGCGATTTCATGTCCCTCGTATAACACTTGTTTTCCCCCATATAATGTATTTATTCCCCAAGTTATATTTCTGTATTACGAAATTTATAATGATTTGTACAGTTTATAATCAATTTTTCGTACGTTTGCACATTGTGTTCCTACTAAATTAAGTTATATTATATTATTGACCTTTGAATATTTTGCTTAAAAAAAAAAAGATGAAAAAATGTCGATGAAAAGTTATTTCAGATACATTCTACAGTGAATAAACATGTCATGGAATTATTTTTATAATTATTGATTTATTTGTAAAGAATTGTTTTTAAGTTACATCTGTATAATTTTTTATTTATTTAAAATGTTCTTAAAAAATGCCGGCTAACTTGTCTAGTAGTCAGCGTGTCTGACTACGGATAGGGAGGTCCTGGGTTCGAATCCCGGTTCAGGCATGGATGTATTTTCTCTCTCTCTATCCTTTGTCCTTTCCTTGCGTGTGTGAATGAAGTATGAATGATGCCTACCCTATAAACAGGTCCCTATGGCATGTGTGAGGGTGCGATGGTGACCCACCCCTGTGGTGTACCCGGGGCAACACCTCGACGGCAAAGAGGTCGCTGTATCTGGCCGGTTCCTTGGTATCAGGGAACAATAGATTATTAGACTCTGTTGCAGTTGTAACTGTCTACAATCTGCCAATGGGAAAAAAATGTTCTTAATTTGATTTTAATGAAACCCACATATTTCGTTTATAATATAGCTTTTCCATAGTATTCGCTTTAAACCCTATCTAACAAAAAAAGTTAAACTGAATTATTTGTACACAACATATTATAGGAGGTTATACGAGCGCGTTTTACGAGTACGCTCATACAACGCGTTTTCCTTTAACGCAGAACTATATACCTTATCATAAAGGTGATTATTGTAAATGAAACAATGTTAAAGGAAAGCAATGATTGGTAGAATAAAATATTTTTATTAAGTCTAATTCGCAGTCATTAGCGTTAAGTTTTGAGTTTTTATACCAATTATTATTCAGAGGATTTAGACTTTTTATTATCTATAAATTTCCTATCCCTCATTTACTAGTCACTTTTAATATCATTTTTAAATGTTTCTTTGTATTCTTTGAAACATCATTACTAGAATATTCTCGAAGTTAGATCGGTTTGAAATGTAATGTTTTCATATTAAATTTGAAAATCACTCAGGAGAAATGCAGCCATACCTATAAATTTTTTTTAATAAACGTAAAACAGAAACTGCATTTATAAAGCCCCTCATAAATCATTTGATATCAAACATATCATATGCCAATCTGGCTTTTGGTTGAACAGATCGTAGATTCAAATACCATCAGGGGCTAGATGCTTATAGTGGTTCGGAATCTAGTTTAAACTCCGAAGGTTATAGGGCAATCAAAATCATTGTCAAAATAAAAATTGTTATTTTAAATAATGTCCTTTTAAACAGGAAAAAAAAAAGATTTGGCCATTTCAATTTGATTTTCTTTATTAAATGTACAGTAATCCTATAAAATCACAAATAAAATTTGGCGAACATTGTGTTACTACCGTAGGGAAAAATCACTTTTTATTTGTTCGTTACCATATTCCATTGTTATTATGAAATGTTCTAGCTAAATATTATGAATGCTTTTGCAATGTATGCTTAAAAACAATTTCCTTTTAAAAATACCTGTGACTGAGTAACAATTTCCTCAAAAAAGAATAGCTGAAAACAATCAAAAACATATACAGTGAGTAAAAAATACATTTGTTACATATATTACATTTCGCTTCATTATTTGTTACTAAGTGTTACTATATTTGGTAAAAAAATTATACTATTCCTCAAACAAGAGGTATTTAGCATCAAATCAAAAGTCAAATAAAAAGCAATGAGCATAGACAATGAAAAAAGTTGATAATGCAAAAATACTATACATATATAAATACTAATATATATTTTTTAAAAAATAAATATAACTTTTAGGTAATTGATATATAAATATATTAACTGTCATGCTGCTCATTTTAAAAGTCTTCCCCTAACATGCAAACAGACAACGTATAAATCTCTACAGAAGACTCAATATAATCACTACTAAACCAACAATTCTGAAATATCTACAAAATACCAACTCTTTTCTTTTAAAAAAAACATTCTCACATAAAATCTTCTAAAAGTTATCTTAAGAGGTAAAGAGCAGATTTACACAGTTTTGAACTTCAAGTAAAGATAAAATAAACTAAATCTACTCGGGCCATAACAGAAAAAGATTCACTTTGTTCAAATCCGGTTTTAAGATGAATCGATATTTCTTCTAGCTCTTATATTGAATTATGTTTCTGATATTCAAAAGAATATAAATTTCTATTTCTCATTTATCATCGCTCTTTACAACAAATAAATTTTATATAAAACAGTGATTTATTCATCTTCTTAT